>OX467719.1:18038771-18183771 GCA_950111635.1 Agelastica alni | reverse complement strand
TTAACATTTTAAGAACATAAATATCTGTGTTTTTAAAGTATTTTTTTAACATGAATTTACTTATTGTATTTGTATAAACAATACAGTAAGCGTTACTAAAAAATGAATTTTTTAAATGAGGTACTAAATCCATATTGCATAAAAAGTGATAATTGGGTTTTGAACAGACTGAATCACTGTGATAATTGAACATCATTAATACCTATTTCTAGAAAATTAAAATAATTAAATAGTGTATCGTTTTGTATAAAATTACAAAATGGTAAATTTTATTTATACGTGGATTAAAGTTACGCAAGTAAAAAATTTATAGCTCATGACGGTTCAAGATAGCGCTCTGACATCTGTGACTGTGCGCGCTTGGTTCAGCGCCAAAAATAATTACGGATTTCTAGGGCTGTCGCCGCCTCTCTGTCCCCAGTTTCCATATTCTCCTATTAAGAGATTGTTACTCGGTTAGGTTTCTTGTTTCCATCGCTTCACCTATTCCATCCCTCCAGCTTCTTCTAGGTCCCTCTTTCTTTCTCCTTTCCCGTAGCGGTATCCATTCCAACACTTTCCCAGGCCATCTATTCTCATCCATTCTTTTCGTGTGAACGAACCAAGTCAGTTGTTTTTTCTCAACTTCTTCTGAAATATTCTTTTCCATGTCTATTCTATGTCGGATCTTCTCGTTTCTCACTCTATCCCTCCGTGAGACTCCACAGCTTCTTCCATTTCAGTTGCAGCTAGTTTTCTCTTCAGTGTTTTTGTTATATCCCATTCTTCTGCTCCATAAGTTATCACACTTTGAACAAAACTTAACGATTTGATTTAAAAAGAAATTATAAAAAAAAGGAGAGCAAGAGAAAGAAACATGAAACCTAACCTAACCTAAAGAGAAAGAAGGAAGAAAAAAAAATAAAAGGACTAGCTTCTACAGAAATTTCTTCATCCAGAACGGTCAGTTGACCTCGATGGAGTGTGGCCTTGACGATGCCCCCCGAATACACGAGCTCCAGTCACGAACAGGAGTATCGGGATTACACACCAATTGATGTGGCAGCCTCCCAGAGCGTTGCCAATGGGTTGCCACTGTACAACTTGGCGGCCAGCCTGCGGAACTGTTTCAATGCTGTACCCTCAGCCCTGGAGAGGCCTGACTGATGCCTGGATGCTTTCATTCGAATTGAACACATTTCACCCGAGGCACCGGAAACTCTGACCAAGTGCAGAAACATGACTAGTCATTTCACGGCACCTATAATCAGAGCGGTGGTGTTTCACCGGGCGATGGAGGGTGAACCATCTACCACCTCTTAAGTTCTCCTTATATTCTTTTCGCAAAGAATTGAATTAAGGGCTCCTATGATTTTCTACTTTTATTATTTCCTTTCTGTTATCTCATCCCTGCTATTGCCCTCTTTGTTAAATACAACCCCTAGGTATTTGGACTTTTCTACTCCTTTTATGAATTCGTTTTCCAAGAGAAGATTTTTCTGGTTGTTTGTGCCTATTACATGGTATTCGCATTTACTCTTGTTAATCGATAGACCAGTTTTTTCGTATTCCTCTTTCAGTTTTTTGACCATAAACCCCAAATTGTTTTTATCCTTTGCTATCACAACCTGATCGTCAGCAAAGTATAAACTATAGAGCGTGTCCCACTCTCAGTCCCATTTGTGCAAATTTTCTTGACCACCCTCTAAGGGATTGGTCAAGGTTAATGTTAAAACAAGTAAGGTATAGACAGCATCCCTGTCTGAGTCCCTTGAAGGTCTTAAAACTATCTGTCAGGCCTGTTCCTAGCTTCACTTTATAGTAGTTTTAAGTGGCCTGTTGTAAAGTCGGTCTGATCTCTAGTTCCTCCATTATTTTTCATAGTTAGTGATATCAGGACGCTATCGTAAGCCTTTTCTAGATTAATAAGGGATATATGCGTTTTTCTGCCTCTTTGCATACGCTTCTCTAAGGCTATTTTATGGGTGAAAAGGTTGTCGATTGTTAAGCGATCCGCTCGGAATCCAGCCTGTTCTTCAGGTTATTTATCTTTAATGTGGTCTCCTATTAGGGTCAGTATACGAGAATATATTCTGCCTATTGTAGGAATGACAGCGATTCCCCGGAAATTATGTGGGTCATCTCGTGATCCCCTTTTATGTATGGCTGTGATATACGACGTTTGCCAGGCTTTTGGAATATCTGCACCATTTAGACGCCGCACACATTCTAACAAAACCTTCATTTTTTTAGGGGTATTCCAGGTGTATTCCTCCAGGTCTTGGGGATCTTCTAAGTTTAGTCGTTTCAATTGCTTCCTTTACGAGGGACATATCTAGTTTTAAGGTTTCCCCATCGATTTGGTTTGGTTTATTTTCCTCTACATACTGTGGCCCTGCTTCTGTTAACAACGTTTTACTTATTTGTTTTATCTCTTCAAATTGTGCCCGTTACCATCCAAATTAGACGTAGTAGAAATTAAACTACACCTTTATTTGTTAAAAAAGATTGAACATTTAGTGCGTATTTTTTTTAAATAATTTTTTTTTCTTTGTGATAAATTTTTTTGGGAATTTTATTTGTTTTAGAAAAAGTAAATAATATAACGAGTATTTTGTAATACGCTTAGTTTGCTTATAAGTAAACCATACAATTTTTGTTTAAAGATTGAACAAAAATATTCAAATCTTTTATGTTAATTTACAAAACTAGAAGATGAAATATATATTTCAATAACTTAGCGTTCAAATATTAGTGATATTAAATATTTGCAAAACCTTGTGAAACATCTTACCGAAAATTAATGCAAACAATATTCAAATATTTCAGGATGTTAATGAGTAATTTGTCCAGTACAGGGTGGTAATAAAATTGTTTACAGTAGTTATTAGTAAACAAATTGTTTAATTATTTTATTATGAACTATCGTAATAACAAAATACTCCCGAGTTCTTGAGAATATTTTGGTATTTTATAAATTTTACAGTTAGGACAATAAAGAAATTAAAATTCCTTGAATATACTGTCTTTGATGTTTAATAGTAAATATTAATTTAAAGTAAAAATTGTGAGCGATAGTGAATAAAACGGATAGCTAAAAGTCCAAATACCAAGTTAAAACCTTCGTTCAGAGCTGCTTTGTTGAACATTAAAGGATTCTTAGATCTATCAACTAATTCTTAAACAAAAAAGTAAAAAATATTCTTTATACATAACCATTAATTTTAAGTTTATTTGCGAAACAAGCAGGTAATATGAATCAATAAAAAACACAGCAGGTAGATAAAATTGTTGTAATTTTTTAAGTTAAATTTGTAAAATTTCAACTACTTAAAGCAAAACCGATTTTTTGGTAATTTAATTGGTTCATTTTTAATTTGGCATAAAAATATTATCTAACTATTTAATCGTTTTTGAAATAATTGGTTTTTACAATTTTTTTTAATGTAAAGTTCAAATAACTTTTGCCAATGTTTTAGCACAAGTGTATTACGAATATGGCGGCTTCTAGTAACAGCTAGAAAATTTAAAGAATGTGAATTTAGTGAAAACTCAACTCTCTTGTACACAATTCGATAGCGATGACTTCAGCCTGAAAGATTGTAGCATACCTGCCAAGACTGGTAGATATTTCAATCTTTGGTTAACTGCTGAAAACACCGGCCCCAACTCCATCTGGGGTTTTTGAACCATCTGTGTACATTACGTATTCAGTCTCTGAGAAGAGGATTTCTCCCCCCACCCATTCGTCTCTCTTCGGAAAGAGGACTTTGAACGACTTTTCTACGTGTATTTTTGTGGCTAGCAAGTCAGGAAGCATCCCGAGAATTTGGTTTTTTGTTTCACTCAGTTTCCCGGAGTGATCCCCGAGTTGTTCTCCATTAATTTGCCTTTCGAAAGACAGGACTCTGTAGGAGACCATCCTGGCTTCCCTCTCTAAGAAAATATCTAGGGGAGGAAGATGTTGGAGGTGTTCCATCGCTGCCGTTGGTGTGCTGGACATAGCTCCAGTTATGGCCAGGCATGCCAGCCGCTGAAGGCCAGCAAGCTTTGCTCTAGCTGTCTGTTGTAACCCTTTGGTCCACCAGACTACTGAACCATACGTGACCATAGATATTATCATTGTTTGATAAATCCAGTACATCTGTTTGGGGTTCATTTCCCAAGATTTGCCACATACCCTTCTGAGAATCCGGAGAGATAACCTAGCTTTGTTTATTGTTTTTTCCAAGTGGGCGTTCCAGGTGAGTCTTTTATCCAGAACTACACCCAGGTATTTCACTTCTGCCGCCAATGGAGTGCTCTCTCCGTATGACATGCTGCCGAAGCTTATCTAGCTTTTTTCTTTTCGTAAAAGGAATAATTACAGTTTTTTGGGAGTTGACAGACATCTGTTTCCTCTCGCACCATCTGTACACTGTGTTGAGGGCTTTTTGGAGGACGTTTGAGATCGTCGCTTCAAATTTCCCTCTTACTATTATAACCAGATCCTCCGCACAACATTGAAAATCTACTCCCTGCATGGAAAGCTCGCTCAGCAGAGAGTCGACTAGGAGTGACCACATTGAGGGGGAGAAAGTACCCCACCTTGTGGACACCCCTTCGCCGCCCAGAACCTAACCGACTCTCCATGCATATCGGTTTTAAATCATGCTTCTGATCCAGTTACAGATTTTACGGTCGATCCCTTTATCCCTAATTGAAACGAAAGAGTAAAAATTATTCTCTATATATATAACAAATAATTTTAAGTTTGTTTGCGAAACAAGTAGATAATCTAAATCAATAATAAAGTTAAATTTGTGAAATGTGGAAATGTTTTTTAACTTTCATGTGAAGCACACAAAAATTTTAATACTGAGTGTACCAAAAGTAGGACATAAATTAAATCACATATTCCTGGATATAAAAGTGCACACAAAAAAAGGAAAATCGATATTTTCCAATACCTCTTATATTTTTGACAGTTAAAAATTAATATAATGCATTTAAATTATACAAATCAAAGGGATGAAAATAAATGTGAGCAAAACGAAAGTAATGGTTTTTGAAAGAGAAGAAAGCATGACAAACTGTGGGGTTTCGATTGAGGGAGAAAGAGTGGAACAAGTTAATGAATTTGTGTACTTGGGTTCAAAATTTACTAGAGATGGAAAGTATGACAGTGACATTTGAGCGAAGGGTGTTAGCAGGAAAACAAATGAATGGGGCACTGCATAGCTTTATGAATAGCCAGAAAGTGTCAAAAAAGGCACGTCTGGCGGTGCATAGAGGTGTGTTGGTTTTTTTTTTTATGAAAATAGTCGCAAAAAGGGTAGACCTATCGTGTGGGCCGCGGACGGCCCGCACTGCGACTATTAGAAGGGGAAAGGATTATAGAAAGGAAAATATTGTGGACACGCTTTTTAAAAAGTTGCAGGTCATAGTTCTCTGGAAAAACTGATTTTGGAAGCTTAATCCATTCCGTAGCAGCCCTGTAAAAGAAGGATTCTTGATGAAGATTGGTCCTTGTAGTGCCAATCTTGAGAGTTAATGGGTGAGACTGATCAGCGTGCCGAGTTCTTCGGCCGAATGTGGCCAATGGTGGTACAAGAGTTTTTATTTCTCTGGAGCATCTGCCATGGAAATATCTGTAGAGCAATGACTGGTCTGCAACTCTTCTTCTATGTTCTAGAGGGTAAAGGGTATCTGTGAGAGTTGAGCTGTTTATCAAACGAATGGCTCTTTTCTGAATGGTATCTAGAAGACGAAGAGAATGCCTTGGTGCTGAACCCCAAATGTGCGAGCAATACTCCAGTACAGGTCGATTTGAGCCTTGTACGTCGTCAACAGTTGATCAGGAGTAAAAAACTTTCTAGCTTTCCACAGAACACCTAGCCTCTGGCTTGCCGACTTTACGATGTTAGCAACATGGTCATGCCAAGACATATTATTGGACACCATGACTCCCAAAATCGAGATGGAGGGACTTGGTTCAAGGGTATTTCCGGACATTGTGATGGGATGATTTGAGGAATTCACTTTCTTGGAAAAAGTGGCACTTTGTGTTTTTTGGGCGTTGAACTGAACAAGATTGTTGGTTCCCCACTCGACGATTGCTTCAAGATCTCTATTGATGGAATCAACCTGTTCCTGCCTAAGTCTATTTGTATCATTCACCGAAAGTGATCGATAGGATGTGAAAGTTGAGACAAGTGTGCTATCGTCTGCGAAACTGTAAATGGGGTTCGTGGTGGTTTTCAAGAGGTCGTTGATGTGTAAAATAAATAAGGTGGGGGACAGGATGGAACCCTGGGGGACCCCGGCATTAGTTTTAAACGCATCAGAAGAAATACCGTTAACTGCCACATGTAAGGAGCGATCTTGCATGAAGCTCAAGAGCCATTGGCGCAGTTTGGTTGGGAGACCGTAAGCAGATAATTTACTTAAAAGGTTCCTACACTTATGTATGGTAGTGAATGTTGGGTTTGGCAGAAGAAGCATGAAAATAGGATTAATGCTGCGGAGATGAGTAGTCTGAGAAGTATAGCCAGAGTGACTCGGTTGGATAAAATTAAGAATAGTGATAAAACGCTGTGGTGTAAAAGAAGGTGTGGTCACAAAAATAGATAAAGGAATACTTAGATGGTTTGGACACGTAGAAAGGATGGATAAAGGAAGATTGACGAAACCAATTTATAAGGCGAGTGTGAATGGGCAAATCGGTAGCGGTCGACCTCGGAGAACATATCTCGATCAGATCAACATTGTTTTGAAGAAAGGCCAGGTCAAGAGTACCAACAACCGACGAGCATGTATGAGAGCACTGATGAAAGTAGAGGAAGCAAAAGATGTGTTTACGAACCGTAGCGGAAGTGCAAGGAAGTGGTCTCTGCCTACCCCTATGGGAAAAAGGCGTGACTTTATGTATGTATGTATGTAAATTATACATTTTAATTGACAACCACGGTCTGCGTCCCACTTAAAACCGATTTAAGGTATTCAAGCATATGCCTTTCTCTACTAACCTTAGAAAACATATGTATTTGTTTTTAACTAAAGTAATAATTAAGCCAATTCCAAACTAGCTGCTTAAAATATTATTATTCTAATGAATAAGTTAATTATTCAAGGCGGTCTAAATACTTGACAAATTAAGATCATAAGAATTACAGTGCTTTCATTTCAATACCAGCCAGTTATCGATTCTCCGTCGATCAGCGGCCTTGATCACCCACGTTTCCGAAGCGTACCAAAAAACTGAAAATACCAGTGATTTTACTGGAGCTTTTTTCTTTCGGATCGATATGTTGCGATCTTTCCATCTTTCCAAGAAAGGCCAGGTCAAGAGTACCAACAACCGACGAGCATGTATGAGAGCACTGATGAAAGTAGAAGAAGCAAAAGATGTGTTCAAGAACCGTAGCGGAAGTGTAAGGAAATGGTCTCTGCCTACCCCTATGGGAAAAGGCGTGACTTTATGTAAATGCCAAACAACATGGACATGGTATGGGCATGTACAACGAATGCCAGCATCAAGGCTACCTAAACAAATTCTAGAATGGCAACCGATGGGTCGACGGAAAAGAGGCAGACCCAAAATAGAATGGCAGAAGACAATCAACAAAGCCATGAAAAAGAGAAGAGCGGACGAATGGGAAGACCGAAGGAGATGGAGATCAGGCGTCGGAAAACGTCGCAAGACGTTTTATATATATATATATATATATATATATATATATATATATATATATATATATATATCTTTTTACGTCTTTGAGATGTTGTTAAAAAGTTACTTTAGGGGTAGTGTTGAATTTTTTTAGGGGTCCAAAGACTTTCCCCTCCTCAATATTGCATAAAATAACATTCATTGTTAATAAAAAACATGCCATAAAAATTTGGCATCGAAACAGATTAGCTCGAAACCTAACGCATAGACCAACTGTAATACGAAGACTCAGGCGTTTTATGCGGTGGGATTAAAAAAAGATAGATTTTTATAGTGTAGTGTTATGTACTACCAAATTTTAAACTAACTTTTTAACTTTTGTTTTAAGTAATAATTTATAGGAAATTGTCACAGGACACTTTTCCTACATGACAAATTTATAAACAAACTATTTGCTTATTGTTAAAATTTGTAACAGATTGCAAATAAAGTGGGAAAAAAAAATAAAAATTTGGAGCCATTTTTCGCAAAATCCGCGATTGCAAACATTTACGAAATTTTTTGCATATTTTTAAAGTTGCATCAGTACTTGTTAATATACAGTTACAATTGCGGTTATATATTTATAGTTATGCGCAAGGTATTTTTTTTATTAAAAAAATGTTAGTAAACAAACTGCTAGACTAGACAAAATTTAAGTTCAAAAACCTTTCAAACATAAATGATATACATTTTTATAAAATTAGATTTGAGCAATCTATAAATAAATACATTTTTTTTTATGGAAAGGAATTGAACGATGAATTGATTAAAAATTATTTTTTGTATGTATACCTGTTTTAGCTACATCGACCTTGGCACCAAATGGATAATGAATTGAACCCAGGTTAATTATTGGTGGTTATTGACCGGAAGCAACCGGATTCTATAACCTTGGCACACTAAAATCATCAGCTTTTAACTTAGGCAAATGTTTTATTTCTATCAAATCGTAAAATTTTTTTAATAGTGATGTAATTTTTATAGTTTCCTATTAACCTTTTAATATTTATTGTATCACTACAATTTTTATTGGTACATAGCAGTGTGTGTTATGGTCGCCTTTCCTTATTGATGTAATGTACCATTTTTTAAACAACGTATAATAAATGTTAAATTATACAGTGTGAAACATCCAAATGGAATGAATAATTAATTTAATTCATAGATCTTTCAGCAGCATATGATATTATTATTCACCAACTTCTGCTTAAAAAACTGTACCAGGTTACAAAACACTTCAAACTTACGGCTGATAAAAAATCTTCTTTGTAGACTTCCAGAACCAACGAAGCTGATGGAGACTCCAAAATAATGGGCTACCACATGGTAGTGTTTTAGCCCCCACCCTCTTTAATGTATATACCAATACCACTTATACCACAATACCACAATATACCACTTCCCCAAGACACTGGGAGTTTTATCTATGCCGATGACCGGGCAATATCAGTCCAAGGAAAAACTTTTAAAGCCGTTGAGGATGATCTAGCCAAATCCATCCAAGAACCAATTATGTTTCGCCTACGGAATAAAGAGGCATCCAGGAAATTGCATTGTCCGCTCTAACATCACACACGCACCCCATGTTTGACCACCAACTTCCCCAATATAGGCTCAAATGAAGAAAAAGTTTTCTTAAGAGGCTAATGCCAAACCATGCTCATCCAATGGCATCCCGAATAAATATGTGGAAAGCCAAAACGATCAGCCACTGGATGGAACTCTTTGAGAGCTTAGCAGCTGGATACAATGAAAAGTGGGCAGTGTGGAAATCGAACAACAGACTGCGGCCAGGCGTAAAAAGATCGAAAGACAATCTGAGCAGATGGGGCTTTCCAACAACCACAACGCTGTGCGATTGCGGAAAAAAGCAGACAACTACCCACCTGTACGAATGTAGATTGTGCTCCTCAAAGTGCACCTTGGAGGACCTAATGTCAGTCAAACCCAATGCCGTACACGTCGCCCGCTATTGGGCAAAGATTATTTAGTTTAACATTGTATATATACCATCTCTTTTGACACGAATAAATAAAACCCCCAAATTTTTAAATAGAAAATGGGGGCTTGTGATCATTTAAAAGATCTCCTCATTGTCTATTTACAAATGTTATTGTTTTTAAATTTATTTTAAAAATTAACATTAAAAAAATTAATACATCTGATTTACGGTACACGAGTGATATCCAGCAGTCCAGATTACCTGAGTTATCGTGTACAATGGATAAAGTGTTTTTACAAACACCATTAACTCCAACGCCTAATGAGGCGATATTAATTTACCAAAATATTGAGTTATGTAAGCGACGTGGCTAAAAAGAGTTGTTAGATAATTCTAAAGGGTTGTAAATCCAAGAATTACGTAACCACCGAGATTAGTGGACTGTATATTTGAGGATAAGGTGTAACTAGCATATATCGACTAAAAAGAATGCATCCAGCCTTAATAAAAAAGGGACTTACCATAATATAAATATTCGTTGGCTCAAATGCGCTTCTTTTACTTTTATCAGTGCTTTCATACACGCTCGTCGGATGTTGGCACTCTTGGCTTGGCCTTTCTTTAAAAACTTCACGCCTTTTTTTCCCCTAGATACCACTTCCGCTACGGTTCTTGCCCCTCTTTTACTTTTATCAGCGCTTTTATACATACTCGTCGGATGTAGGCACTCTGGCTCTTCAAAACTTCACGCCTTTTTTCCCCTAAATACCACGTGCTACGGTTCTTGCCTCTCTTTTACTTTATCAGCGCTTTCAGCAGGTAATAGGAATTCCTACTGCTAGTTTCCACGATCGATTGTAATATATTTTGTTTTAATATCTTTGCGAACACAGGAATATCGTATGAGAGTAAACACAAATGTAATGAGCCTTTTTTCCGAGAATAGTGTGGCAAACTGCCACGAGAGGAAGCAGTTGTGGTAGGGACAAATACTAAACTTTACCCATTTAAGACAGTGTAAATTAGGTGATATAAGTGAGTTACTTTTATAACTTGCTGGGAGGATATGCCAACTATAAATCAAAAATTCCCATGTAAATTCATAGGGTACAACTAGAAAGTAGACACCCTTGTAAATAATAAATATTATATAAAAAAGTTGTTTTATATTTTTTGTATTCATACCGTTTTTTTAACACACTGTATATTTATTTCGATAGATACTGTTACCCAAAATAGAAGTGTTGGTCTAGATTTTAAGATAACATTGTTAAAGCGATATTTCAATAACTTAATACATTTTCATATTTGGTAACGACCCGAATATATATTATTCGAGTGTGATTAGTAAAATATTTCGCAAAATTTGATATGTCAAGGTTTTTGACATCGAAATGCACTCGAACGAATTTTAAACGAAAACTTTCTCAGTCAAATACTAACTATTTTATAATAACATATTTGATAAGCTGTCTTGATTAATGATGGAACAAATCACATTGCTATTCAACAAAATATATAAAAACAAGAAAATTCCAGTACAATGGAAAGAAAGCATTACAATACCATTGTTTAAGAGAGGTGTCAAAACAGATATGAATAACTATAGGGGAATAAGTCTGTTAAGTACAACATCGAAGCTACTGACAAAGATCATAGCCCAACAGGTGGCACAGACTGGAATTAATGAGGAGCAACAAGGGTTTCGACAAAATAGATCCACCATCGACGGGATTTTTATTCTTAGACAGATAGCTGAAAAAGCAATATAATACAACAATGTTGCTTACATGTGTTTTATTGATCTAAAACAGGCTTTTGATAGAGTCAGACTGAAGGATGTGCTTGCACTGCTCGAGGAAAGAAATTTGGACTCTCATCTTATCGCATTAATTAAAGAATTGAATACCGGAAATTCTACGTTTATAAGAGTTGAACAGAAGCTAACAAAAAGGATAGACATATCAACAGGTATAAGACAAGGAGATAGCCTTAGCCCTATTTTGTTCAACATCGTCATGGATAAAATAATCGACGAAGTCAAAACGGCGGGAAAAGGATACAGGATGGGAGATCAGGAGTTTAAAATAATCTGTTATGCTGATGATGCGGTCATTATATCGCAAGACGAAGACAATTTACAGAGAATGCTATTTAAATTCGAGCAAACTGCACAACAGTATAACATGATCATCTCGCAAGAAAAAACACAATCTCTTACAATATCACGAGATCCCAAAAGATGTAAACTGGCATTATATAACAAGAGCGTGGCACAGGTTATGTCATTTAAATACTTGGGTGCTCAAATAACCAGTAACCGTGATCTTAAGTCGGAAGTCAAGTCGCAAACAATCAAAGCAGCAAGACTATCGGGATTCCTACGAGATGTGATATGGAGGAACAAGCACATGTCTATAGCGAGCAAAACAAGAATCTATAAGACCTGCGTAAGACCGGTAATGACCTACGCTACTGAAACGAGGGCAGAAACAGCAGCAACAAAGAGAATTTTAAGAGCAGCCGAAATGAGAACCCTAAGGACCATAACAGGACATACTTTACTCGACAGGCAGAGGAGCGAACACATCAGAGCTACCTGCGGCATTCAAGATGTAGTAAGATGGTGCAGAGTCCGAAAGAGAGCTTGGAGGGATCATGTGGACAGAATGCCTGGAAACCGCCTCGTAAGAGCTGCTAAGCACAACAAGCCTGAAGGTAACAGACCACCAGGACAACCGCCCAAGAGGTGGCACGAGAGCTGGACATCAGAATCCCAGTTGCGGCTGCTATGAGTGCTAATATATGAGAAAAAACAAGACAAATGTCTTAAGAAAAAGAAGAAGAAGATTAATAAAATAATCGTGATGTGTTTTGATATAGGGCGTATTTTTATTAAAGTACTTGGTATAATGGCGCTAATTTATTTTTAAAAAGTATTTACAATTTACCTCTGCTCTCCATTAATATACCTTTCATGTCTACGAGGATAGCTCATGAATTGTTGCCCCTAACATATACAGGGTGATTCATTAAGAATGGGCAATCTCTGAACTGAAGATACTACACACCAAAATATGGCGATTGAGCTTAACATGACTTATACAAATGTTGCAGGTTTACGAGATACAGGGTATTTAAAGTTGGAATTTTAATTTGAAATTTCTTAATAATTTTGCGATTTTAAGCGGCATCGTCTTGAAAGTTGGAAACTTTATGTTTTTTTGCATGAAAATTACGAATTTTATGCTGAATTTAGCACTATTCATACAGGGCGTTAGTTACATCCTGTTACTTAGGAAAATTACAACATATCTTTGTTGCCTAATAAGTTATGGCTAAAATGACTAAAAAATCTAAAAGGCAGTTCCATTTTGAATAAAAAAGGTACTCCTGTTTATTTCATGTAACTCTATCAGTTTTTGAGTTATTTGCATTTTAAACATTGTATAAATTTTGTTTATTGTTAAATGAATTTATTACTATGCGGGGTAACAACATTAAAGACAACAAGTAACAATCAGTAACAGCAATAAAAGAAAAATTCAAAGTAAATGCTCAAATTGCACGCCTTTTACTTCAATACACTTTGTAAGGCGTCTCCTTAAAGATCATTGAATATTAAATAACATTTGTCGATTATTTTAAATAATATTAGCAGCTTCTGGAATTTTCTGTCGTAATTTTTGGAAGAAATTAATTGTATTTTTGTAAACCATGTCCTTCATTTGTAACCATATTTAGAAGTCTAGAAGGAATAAATCTGGACTTCTAGGTGGCCAAAAAAATTCACTGCCACGCCCAATCCACCGGTGAGGAAAATGTTCATTTAGATATTGCCTTACTGGCATAGAAAAATGTGGCGGCGACCCGTCTTGCATAAATTACATGTTCCGCCTTATGGCTAGTGGTACAGTGGTATATTGATATGAACGGAGATTCTCTTTCTTTAAAATTCTCCAGATAGACGATTGACTTATTCCTGTTGCCGCACTTAACCGACGAGTACTGAGATCTGGATTTTCCGAAATACGAACTAAAACCTCTTCTTCAGTTATGCAAACAAAGGAGCTACAAGAACGGTAAAGAAAATAGCCAATAGAAGTCAGAATATGGAGTAAGAAAAAAATACCAATAACATCCCCCCCGCATTATGCGGGAGCGGTTCCGGGGAGGAAGAGGGAGGTGATAGGTTTGGTGAGTAGGCTAATGGGCAAGAGGCCTTTATTGACAACTACTTGTCTCACATAACTTTCCCGCATAAAACTCGACAGGGTGCAGTAAAAATGAGTTTTGCCGTCACACATCAAAAAAAAAAAAGATTAAATATCCCAAACTTAATACTTTACTTATACCTATTGCACCCAAGTCCGATCATTAAGCCAATGGTCACCTATGCTTCATTGATATGGTGGCCAAAAATGCAACAAATTTCGGCACAAGTCAAGCTGCAGAAAGTGCAGCGGCTAGCTTGTCTGGGAATCACAGGGGCAACATTCACGTGCCCTACTGCAGCCGTAGAGGTAATGCTGAACCTTCCACCATTGCACTTATGTGTAATGAAAGAAGCAGCAATGAGTGCCTTCAGACTGAGCCAGACACAAATCTTAGAGCAAGAAATCGGAATGGACATTTAAAGATTTTGGAAAATATTTCCCTAGAATCCATGTCTAAGCCGACAGATATCATGCCAGTTAGGTACGACTTCGAAATGCAGTTTGAAGTGGTAATAAACAACCACCGAGTTTGCACAGAGAACGGACCTCAACTAGGAAGGGATGCTTTAGTGTGGTACACTGATGGATCCAAGATGGATGAAAGGGTTGGAGTGGGCGTTATAGGGCCGAATTTAAGGCTCTCATAACCCCTTGGTAACACCCCAACCATCTTTCAAGCTGAATTACATGTCATAGAGATATGTGCCAAGAGTGCATCGAAAGAAACACCCGAAGGGCAGAAATCTATATTTTATCAGATAGCCAAGCAGCACTAAAAGCTCTGAAGTCATACACTTGTGAGTCTAAGTTGACTTGGTACTGTAAACAGTCCCTGAGACAACTGGCAGCAAACAATCAGGTTACTCTGATGTGGGTTCCAGGTCACAATGAAGAAGCAGATTGCCTTGCCAAAGAAGGGGCAAATACAAAATTTTCCGGCCCAGAACCCTTCTGTGGACTTTCCAAAGCCCACTTGAAAGAAGAGGTTCGACGCTGGGAAACATATGAAATGAAATCTCACTGGCATAAAGTGCCAGGACAAAGACAAACGAAAAGGCTAGTAAGTCTTTCGCCAAGGAAAGCTAAACAGCTTCTCGAGTTGGACAAGAAAGACTTGAAACTGGTGACGGGACTCCTCACTGGACACTGCCCTCTAAGGTACCACCTGAAAAAGATGGGCAGAACAGAAAGTGATAGTTGCCGCTACTGCGAGAACTTCGCTGAAACTGCAGAACATTTGCTTTGCGAAAGCCCAGCGCTTTTCTGCAAAAGGCTCAAGTTTCTGGGACGGGCCTTCCTAAAGCCCTTCGATATCAGAAACTTAGCCCCCAGGAAACTGATAAACTTTACACGAAGTCTCGGAATCCCGGGCCTTGAATAGATTAAGGGTTATGCACAAAAGATCTGATAGGTCGAAGTGCTTGAGAGGCAGCATGGCCTTCACGACCCACCCTACAATCTACAATCTGCACCCAAGTCTAAACCCGCTAAAATTAAGGTAGGCATATTATTTTTTAGGCATTGCATTTTGCATTTAACTTAAATTATAGAATCAATAATTTCCTTAATTTAAGAAAACGTAATAACTGAAATCGTCCAAATTATTACGTTTCGAGGTCTAATATTACTTAAACGGTTATAAAATTTTTATCCAACAGAGTAATTGCTGAAATTTAACCAAACATGATCCAGTTAGCAATGAAATGTAAAATGTAAAAATCTGTTTACTTTCACTTTCATTTGTAGAGATTTCAAGTCGTTACTTATTAACGGTTACAAATAACAACTTTAGCACGAAAGACGAATTTTATGA
Source organism: Agelastica alni (assembly GCA_950111635.1). Classification (NCBI taxonomy): domain Eukaryota; kingdom Metazoa; phylum Arthropoda; class Insecta; order Coleoptera; family Chrysomelidae; genus Agelastica; species Agelastica alni. The sequence goes on along the minus strand of OX467719.1, from coordinate 18,168,127 downwards.
TTTTCCTTTAATACACGCCATAGATCTTTCCATTGCACACAGTCAAAGGCTGTCTTATAGTCTATAAAACATGGAAGCATAGGACTCATCCAGATCATATTTAATCAAAATTTATTATTGTTTGAAACAGATAATACCAGCTCTGTGAGATAAAAATGTAAGAATTGTAAGTTGACCAACACAATGGGTGACCATAACATTGAGTTTTTAACAGTCACGAAATGTTGTTGACCCTGAATTATAACACCGTATACAATTTTACACAGTTTATCGACATTATTCGATGGATATTCGTTTAATAAAATAAATTTGTAAAAATTTGCTGACCAACGTTGAAACCAACATATTTATTTTTACAGTCATCAAATTTAATAACAATTGTTTGTATCTAAAGTTTTAACAATTAATAAACATAAATGATTGTAATAATATATAAATTAATAGTGGATAGGGCAGACGTTGTCCTGCCCGAACGTTGGCTTGCCTGCTTTGGAAATATTACTATCAAACTCAGCGACGCCGAAAACTATAAATTCGACACTAATAAAGCGTTTTTAAAAGATTTTATATTCCATCCCCTGCCTATCCCTTTCGTTGGGGTGCTAACAACATTGGAGATATCACAATCAAACTCAGCGACCTTAAAAACCATGAATTTGACACTAATATCAGCGTTTTTAATAGTTTTTATATTTCATCCCCTACCCACCCCTTTCGTAGTGGTGCTAACAAAATTAGGAATGTAATCATCAAATTCAGCCACCCCATAACCTATAAATTCGACACTAATATCAGCCGTTTTTGAAAGTTTTTAAATTCCATCCCCCTCTTACCCCTATCGTAATTGGTAATGTTACCATTAAACTCAGCCACCACAAAAACCTTGAATTTGACAGTAATATCAACAGTTTTAAATAGTTTTTATATTTCATCCCTCTCCCACCACTTTGGTATGGATGCTTACAATACTGGGAATGTCAGTATCAAACTCAGCGACCTTGAAAACTATAAATTCGACACTAATATCGGTGTTAACAGTTTTTATATTTTATGCCCTTTCCACCCCTTTTACACAAAAGTTTTTTTTCACTGAACCACCAATGGTATGTATAAAGCAACTTCTAAAAATTTTATCCCAATCGGTCCATCCGTTTGGGAGTTTCTGAAGGAAATACATGCATACAATACATACAAACATTTTTTCAATTTTATGTATTTATAGATTAATAATTTTCCTGAAATAATTAACAAAAGAAAATATTTGTCATTAAAAATGGTTTTATATTTTCCATAAAGATCAATTCATATGACCAATCTAAAAAGCAATTTTGCCTCTGCAAGGATACGAGTCCAGTCCAGCTTCAGTTGGCCAACCTGATAAAATTTTAAAAGATTGGTGTTTATGGAATAATATTTACACTAATAGAGATATATATATATAATTTTATATATATATTTTATATATATATTTATAATTTTATCCATGTTTGGTTTCAAAATCCTTTGCATAAAAAAAAAACCAATTACAAAAAATTGAACTAACTACATATTTATAGTCACACCTTTTTCCCGTAGGAGTAGGCAAAGACCACTTGCTGCGGTTCTACACACACCTTTTGCTTATGCTACTTTCATCAGTGCTCTCAAACATGCTTGTCGGTTGTTGGTACTCTTGACCTGGCCTTTCTTCAAAACAATGTCGATCTGATCGAGTTATGTTCGCTTGCCCAGTCACACTAGCCTTATAAATATGTTTCGTCAATCTTCTTTCATCGATCCTCTCTACGTGTCCAAACCATTTAAGTATTCCTTCATTAACTTTTGTTCCTTTCTTCACACCACAGCGTTTCCTTATCACACTACTTACTAACTTTACTTACTTTATCCATCAGAGTCATTCCAGCTATACTTCTACTTATCTCATAATTACGAGGATGGTTCACGAATTGTTGACCCTAACATAGAAGCAAACATATGAGAAGAATGAAATTAATTTATTTTTCACCTGCAAATTTTATACACTTGGTATATCGGTGTTGAAGTGTTTCAAACCCTTTTGAAAAAAATTCAGTCATTCATCTACCGCCGACATCACTTCGTTATCACCAGCAAAGCGGATTCCACGAAGATGTTTTTTTTAATTTTGGGAATAGATGGTAGAGCACACATCGACTCAATTTTCCGCTGCTCTTTTTTCTGATCGCTTCGCGTACTTTTGGTATGAAGTTCGCATAATATTCATCTGTATGGTGCGCCCACGCACGAAAATAACACGTGCAAAATCCCAAAAAACTGTAGCCATAAACTTACCAGCTGATGGGACAACACGAAATTTTTGAGGAGGAAGGAAACCGCTATTTCATGCTGTATTTTTTGGATTCCAGATCATAGTGATGGACCCATTTTTCGTCGACCGTAAGAAATTTTTGCTAACATTCATCGGGATTCCTGTTAATGATCTCCAAATTTGTATCCGATGCAACCTGGCGAACAAGCTTCTGGTCTGCCGTCAGCATTCGTGGAACCCAACGTGCTGAGAACTTTTTAAGACCCAATTCCTGATGTTAAATGTTTTCAACGCTTCTTACAGAAGACCTACATATCTCTGCTATAGCCTTGACTGTAATTCTTCTGTTATTTAATACCATGTCATGGACATTCACATTTTCTTTGGTCACCACAGTTTTGGGGGCTCCTGCACCTGGTGCATATTGACAGGACTCTCTTCCCAGTTTAAAATCTCGTGAGCAGTTCTTGACAACCTGGTACGAAGGGGAAGAGTCACCCAATACTTCCACCATGTCCTTATATGGACAAAAATTAATATTTAACATACACGAACTGATGCGCAGATGCTAAATGGCACACGCTAATGTCGAACAATAAGCTTTTGCCTGACACTTTATTTGCATTTGTCATTCAACGCCAACTATATTTGGTACAACAATTCGTATTATTACACTTACAACATTAAATGAATCACTAATATTACTTTTGTTTCTTTAATTTTTTAAATTATCAAATGGTATAAAAGTTATTCTTTTAAGTTGCGTTTACATGTCGCAATAAAAATACTTTTAGTGCGTTTTAAACGATATCTTACATACATTTGAAAATAATTTTGCAAAACGTAAAAAATCTCTAATATTTTCCGATAAATCTTATTTTTTTGTTAAAAATAAACAATAAAGTAAAAAAAAGTTTTATGTAAAATATTTGAAATGTTTTCATTTTATTATTTTAATGTGACGAGCATTTTTACAGTATTTGTGACGTGACTTTTTAAAATGTTCGGTTGCTGCTTTTTCAAAAAGATAATGATGAATGATTTATTTTTGTCGACGATCCTGGACACCAAATGTTTTTTAATCAATGAAATGACGCAAATTCGGTCATCAATAAAATAATAATAAAGTTACAGTCAAAATTTCAAGCGGATGTGGTAGAAATTTTGTTAATTACTTATTTATATGAAAAATTACACGAAAATTTAAACAAGAAACTAACTTATTTTAACTAATTACTAATTTTGTGTCAGTGCTTATTCTGTTAATAAAGTTTTTAAACTCGTTGCTTTAAGAACACACTAAAATTTAAAGTCACTTATGATATGTCATATAATTCCTTGAAATACCACTTTAAGACATTAAAAGTGGTATTTAAAAAAACCCTGTACAAGGCTATTAATTAAAATAGTGACGAATGAAACTTATAGGAAGATATGAAATGTGCCAGCTGGATTTAGGAGAAGGGGATGCATGGATCAGGTCTTTTTCTTACAAAGCAAAAAATTCTTGGCTAAATATCAGGTCCAAAGTGCTTTCGTAGAAAGAGAAAAGGCCTATGACAAAGTGGTAAGAATTGAATTGTGGTCGACATTGTCTGTGTATGGGGTAAGTGGTAGTTTAAAATGATCACTGATTTCACTTTATGAGGATTTTAGTGCTTGTATCAGGATATATACTATACCACTATATGTTTAGACGCTATTAAAATCAAACAAATATAAAGATATTTTATGATTTTTTTTAATTTTGTATGTTTATTACATTTTGAACATTTAATCATTTTTTAAGAACGAGATAAAGATAGATAAAGGAATGCTTAGATGGTTTGGACACGTAGAAAGGATAGATGAAGAAAGATTGACGAAACAAATTTATAAGGCAAGTATGAATGGACAAGTCGGTAGAGGTCGACCTCGGCGAACGTATCTTGATCAGATCAACATTGTTTTGAAAAAAGGCCAGGTCAAGAGTACCAACAACCTATGAGCATATATGAGAGCACTGATGAAAGAAAAGGAAGCAAAAGATGTGTGTAAGAACCATTGCAAGTGAAAGGAAGTGGTCTCTTCCTACCCCTATGGAAAAAAGGCGTGACTATATGTATGTATGTACGAACGAGTAACTGAATTTAAAAAAAATTATCACAATATTTTTAAGTTAAAATAAGGTAAAAAACTGAGAAAACTAAATGAATCCAACATTTTAGTTGTTTTTTAAAAAAAACTTCAGCTATTTTAATATGGCATAACATCCTCTTGAGCTTTGATTATGGCTTTTATATGCAAAGGCATTGTTGCCGCAAGCTTTTAGCATTCTTCAGCAGGAAATAAGTCTCAAATTTATTAAAGTTTCATACGTAGATCCAGAATAGTGCATTGGGGATTATTTCTAAGGCACTGTTTTATTTTATGCCAAAGTGCCTCAATTTTTTGAGGTCTAGGCAGCTCGAAGGCCAGTCTAAGGTGTTATTCTCATTATCTGCAAGACATGTTTTTGTGGATTTAGCAGTATGTGAAGATGCACCATCTTGTTGAAAAATTATATTATTTTCATAAGGATGTAATTCTTGAATGCTTGGTAATAAATATTCTGATAAAATATTTTGATATTTTTGCGCATTAACAGTACCATCTAAAGAATGCAATTTACACAGACCCTTTGCTTACACGCATACCCAGACCATAATTCCTAAGGAAACTTAACTGTGCGCTTTAGACAATCTTTATAAAATGCCTCTGCTTTGCTTCTAATTACACACGCTTCCTACAATCACCCAAACTGATATCAAATTTTAAATCCTCGCTAAATATCACTTTACTTCAGTACTCATTAGTCCACAAAACCCTTTATTTAGCCCAAAAAAGACGTTTCTTTTTACAAAGGTTTTTCTTTGGCATGCAAACAAATACTCAAATGACAAGAATTATTTTAGCAACCTTTAAGCATATCATACCTTATAAAAACGAAGCCCAGATTTATGAATCCACTTTAGACAACACTCTCTTCCAAAATTTAACCCAGTTTGCTGATTCCAAGAAGAAGTAATTTCGCGCAGTGTTGATCTTCTTTGAGCTTTGCAAATTTTTACCAAGTCTTCAATTTCTTTTAGTGACTAATTGTAGGCGTCCAATACTTTTACTACAAACTGTTAAATTACCAGTGTTTCTTTTTTTAACAATCAATTTTCGAATTTTTAACCTAACCTAACCTAACCTAAACAAAATTACAAATTTCAATTAGTAAACAAACCTACCTAAAATTGTGGTTATATTTCACAGCCTACTTTCAAAATATTTAAATATCTTCTTGCATTGTCTATCTGTCCGAATATTTAGAGGTCAATTAATTATGACAGTTTAACACTATTGTTTGACATAATTTTTAATAAAAATAAAAAATGCCAAAATACTCACTCTAAATATACATTTATTTACCTAGTTTATAAAAAAAATTGTTTGGTAAAATAAAATTATATTTAAAAAATAATAAATTATTAATCATCAAAAAATGTGTCCGTCCCAACATATAGTGGTTAGGGCTGGTGCAGGCTGGTTTAACATCTGTAAAAACCGGGTTTTTGTAACTTCACTTTTTCTACACGTTCAAATATAACACTTTCAATGCTTAAATTCCACAAAATAATATATAAAGTTCACTTTTTACCCGTATAAATAAAGGGTGTTTAGTTTGTTGATCACACCTCGAGAAGTTCATACGATCAATAATAGATGTCTTCCACTCCGTGATTCTTCCCTGTAGGCTATGCTTATGTATCTGGAATGACAGCTGTTAAAACAATTTTAAATTTAGTTTTAAAAATTTTTTTGTAAAGTACTTGCAATAGATTTTCGTTAAAGGAAAGCTTATAAATTATTCTTTTTTTAAAGTAATACGTTTTTTTGGTGACTGTTTAATTTTTAACCCTAAAAAATTAGAGAAATGAATCGGGCAAGGATTTTAATCAAACAATGGTTATACGGGCCTCAGGTCAATTGGATGAGGGACATTGTCAAAGTGAAGTTGCCAATTTGTTAGGCAATAATCGTCCAACATTAAGTCGTATGGAAAGGCTCTTGAATGAGGTAGGAAATTATTCTAGTTGGCCAGTGCCTACTAACGACCTAGATGAACGTTTTATTAAAAAATACGCTTTTAAAAACAGGACTGTCACTAGTTCTGTGATTAGAAACGAACTTGATGATGTCCACATTGTCACAATTTCTTCCAAAATAATTGGAAAACGGTTAATTCAAGCAGAATTAAACAGTAGAAGACCAGCTACTGCACCTCTGCTTACTGAAAAGATAGAGTTGCCAGGTAATGTTTTGCTTGAAATAATTAAAATTGCCCTTTGAATATTTAAAAAAATTTGCAGATAAAACTAGGGTTAGCCTAAAACATCCAGATAGTTGTGAACGAGTCTGGCGAAAAACAGAAAAGACGTTTGCTCCTTGCCATATCTCTGCAAGGATTCCATTCAGCGATAGCTTTGTTATGTTCTGGGGTGGTATATGCTTTGATGCTCACGCATAATTAGTTCCTGTCCTTACATGTGGTCCTTGTTTCAAACTTAATTTTCTGTTTATGCAAGGCAACACTAGACTTTACATAGCTGATTATCTTAATCAAGTTGGTATACCAGTTATGAAGTGGCCACTAAAATTTCCTGATCTTAATCGGATCGAGAAATAAAAAAAAAATTAAATGTAAAATTCTTGCACTCAGCAACCTGAAGGAACTTAAAAATGCAGTTATCACAGCATGGTAACAAATTTCAAGACATATAAATTCTGTGATCCAAAGTAAAGGAGGCTACACACTCTGATAGTGTCGCACTTAAACAATTAATTTTGCTACTAGTGTCCTGTTTATATCCAAATTTATTTTTTTTCACGTTACAAGTTTGTTATTAAGTTTTAAAAATAATTTTAATTCCAATCTTATAGAGAAATATTAAAGCTAATTCACTTTTAAAATATCCAAATAGGTTTGTTTAACTTTAAATGTAACTATTGTCCATTAAAAAATTATTAAAATTAATTGTTGCGGTAGTTTTGTCCAGATTATACAGGGTGTTAGTAAATAAGTGCGACAAACTTCAGGGGGTGATTCTGCATGAAAAAATAATGACAGTTTGCTATATAAAGGTATGTCTGCAAATACTTCGTTTCAGAGATACGGGGTGTTGAAAGTTTTTCTTAAAAGCTAACGATTTATTTATTGTTCTGAAACCAGTCGAGATATGCAAATAAAATTTGGTGGGTTTTAAGAGGTAGTTATTGTGTATTTTTTGACATACAATTAAGAATTTTATGTTTATCATTGGTGCGCATATGGGTAATGATTCCAATTTTTTAAAAAATAAAATGTTACGCCACTGAGATATTTTAAATAAAAAATCATGTTTAAATTCCTCGGTGAATTTGTAACAAAAACCTCTCCTGTCTTTTTTTGCATAGGGCGCCGTTTTTATGCAAAAAAATAAAACATCTTTTCTTCTTTAATACATTATCAAGAACTATCTAATACAATAACATTAAACCAGAACCCGTATCTCTGTAAAAAAAAGCAATTGAGGACATATGTTTATATAGAAAACTGTCATTTATTTGCATATCTCGACTGGTTTCAGAACAATAAATCAAGAAAAACTTTAACACCCCGTATCTCTGAAACGAAGTATTTGCGGACATATGTTTATACAGCAAACTGTCATTATTTTTTCATGCAAAATCACCCCCTGAAGTTTGTCCACTTATTTACTAACACCCTGTATATCGACCTTATTGGGAAACCCTTTATTATAATAGTTTTAGTTAACTTATCCAAATTATTAAAAGCAATATAGAGGGCTTGCACAGTTATTTTTAGTAATAAAATAAAAAAATATCAATTAAATGTACAACCAGAGTTTCCTAAGGAAAAGCAAAGAGCCACTTACCTGAGTCTTTTTCGGAGTGTGGTTTGGAGAGTTTTGCTTACACACTCCGCTATTGGCACTGTCACAATAATGTTTTGCATTTGTTTTATCTCTGTACGAGCCGAAAGATAGATTAAGTCAATCTGTTGAGTAGAATGTCACAGGACGAGTGTCGCCTCTGACGATGTTAATGGAAAAGGGATAAGTCTCTCTCTTGCTGGGAGAGTTGCATAAAACTGTGGTATAGTGGCCCAATACGAGCCATTTTTATTATTATACCGCAGCAAATATATTAAATTATACTGAGTGATGTAAAATAAGAAATATCTAGAATGAAATGTTATAAAAAGGAAGCACCAATCAAAAATTAACTAAACTATTTGTTTCAGATACTCAATACAGATCTACAACAGATCGTATATCAACATTTTTATTTGCCTCTCAACCTCCCTTTGACCTCAGCAAAGTAAAAGGAGTCAGCAATGAATGTCGTCGACAAAGTTACCAATATGTGCAGGATTTACAAAATTTTCAAATATGGGCGCTTAAGAGTAAGTAATTATGCAATTTTTCAATGTTTGTAATTATTAGATTTATTAGCTAATTAAAAAAAATTGTATTCTGGTTTACTCATTCTGGATAAACTTCCAAAATATCACATACATACATATAGTCACGCCTTTTTCCCGTATGGGTAGGCAAAGACCACTTCCTTCCACTTCCGCTACGGTTCTTATACACATCTTTTGCTTACTTTTCTTTCATCAGTGCTCTCTTACATGCTCGTCGGTTGTTGGTACTTTTGACCTGGCCTTTCTTCAAAACAATGTTGATCAGATCGAGATCGATGTTCGCCGAGGTCGACCTTTATCGACTTGTCCATTTACACTCGCCTTATAAATTTGTTTTGTCAATCTTCCTTCATCCATTCTTTCTACTTGTCCAAATTATCAAAAGAGTAAAATATTCCTCGACATAATATCCTAGGCAAAATATGCCCCCGTATAAGGAGAATGCAAAAGAGATACGGAAAGAAGCTTATAATCATTATTATACTAAAATACCCACGATTTTCCTAAAAAAACAAACTTCCCATATTAGGTAGTTCTGTTCCTTCCCCTCTCCTCCCTTTCCTTTTAGGGGAATTTTACTTCCGGGAGTTTCCCTTTCGGAAGTTTCATTACAATGCATAAAAAATTTTACAAAATTTCCTAACCTTAAATAATTTAGGTAATCCCACAATTTCTCTGAAAAAAAAGCGCCCAAAATAGTTGTGAATATTATAAACAAACATTCAAATTTTGGCGGCAAATTGGCCGTTTTAAAGTGCTGCTGTCTGTCGTTGGATTTTCTATCTAACACTTTGTTATTTTTATTATCGATAATCTAGTATTTATCGTTTTGAGCAAAATTATGTTTTTTACATCACACAATTTGCTCCCCTTCATGGAAATTATTAGTGAGTGATGTAAAAGTTGTTTTGGTAATAAAAATATAATGTGTCTTTTTTTTTATTAATTTTGTTGTGTTATTTATTTCGTCAAATAATTGTTTATTAGGTTAACGACTGTGAGGTTATTTTATGATGTACATATGTTATTATTAAATTTTTAATACTTTTGTCGCGTATTTTTGATCGAGGGATTTTCTGTCTGGTATTTTATGTTTGCCTTTCTTTGGATGGGATTCATAGAGATAGGTCGCCTTTGAACCTAGGGGTATATTTAGTATATTCGGTATTTTTTGTGCACAGGTCGTATTCTCTTGGAATTCTTGAGTGGCCATAGTGCGTTTTGGTCCATGGGGACACAGCATTACGCCTAAAAGTCGCGCTAGCTGCACATTCTTTCCTAAACAGATCTACTGGCAGTAGATGTAGAATCGTTTCAAGGGCTTTTGTTGGGGTGGTCTGTAGACAGGCTATGATCAGCAGACATGCCAATTTCTGGACTTTTACTACCTTTGTATGGTTGACTCCCTTATCTAGTGCTGGCCAATATACTAGCGATCAATACATACATACGGTCCATTGTTTGCTGATGGTCCTTCTGCAGGTATAGGTCGCTACAGTGGCTTTCCTTACCCTTTCTTTCATACAACAGCTTTCGGTCTAGGATCAGGCCCAAGTACCTAGCTCGTACCGGGAGGTAAATAGTTTGTCCTTCGATTTCTGGGAGGGAAAAGATAGAAATTAACTTAAGTGAGTAACTTTAATTAATGGAAAACAGAACTAATATATTTTTACCAAATTTTCTTATGATAAATGTTAGGATGCTCACAATCCTCTCAGGTAGTGGGCTGCTGCCATTTTGTACGTCCTGCTTTCCTATTGTTACGCCCCTGGATAAAAAGCTAAAAAGTTGGTCCAATTATGATACAAAAAACTTAAGCACAATGCAATATTTTAACGTAAAAAATCTTTTTTTTAGTGTATGATTCAACAGCAAAATTACCTTCAGGTATTTTAAATGGAAATATTAATCAATTGGGAGATTTTGATATGTGTCTAGAAGCTCATTCTGAAAATCGAAAAATCCAAGGTCAATATTGCTTGGCTTCCATGGAAGTTGAAAACCCACAAAGTTCCTATTTGGGTGGTTTGTATCAATTAATACATTCCCATCAACATTTTAAGAGTAAGCTGGAAGATGTAAGTGATACAAATCAATTACTGCTATTATAATAAATAAAGAATAAGAATAACATAAAAGCAATTTTAAAAATTGGTAAAATTATACGATGTAAAAAAGCCACCAAATAAATTAAATTTATTTCAATTATTGCACTGTTAAAAATATTTGGTACCAATATCTCTCAGGAAGGCTTTTTGGGTTTCAAGAAAATGCAAATCGATGCCGAAAAACTATATTAATGAAACTTAACAAGAAAAGTTGAATTTATGTACGAGGTAGCTCAAAAAATGTTCAACAGTACACACGAGGAGGGTCTGAAAAGTTTCCTTCTTTTTGTCCAAAATAATTGTTTACGAAGGTGATGGTCTCCTTATTTGACAAAAATATCTGCCCAACGAGCGCAATTTTTAGATCGTAGGCCAAAAAAAAATCGCTTGGGGCTAGATCTGGTGAGTAAGGAGGGTGGTCAAGCAGTTCAAACCAAAATTCGTGGATTTTCGCAATAACAACCGCTGAGGTGTGATACGGCGGCGCATTGCCTTGGTAAAAGGCGCCAAAACTCCGATTTATGGAGTCTAAACTGCACCAACAGAGCGTTGGAAATATTCATTCGAACACGTTTTTGATCTAACGTAAGGAAACGCAGCAACCAACGTGCAGACACGCTGCTATCACTCCCACTTTAATTCGACCGTCGTTTAGCACCATTTTGTAAACTTTAGCGATGTTATTGTCAGTGGTTGCAGTTTTTGAATGTCCCCAAAATTTCACCGTGGTAAATAATGGTGCAGAGTTCCCGTACACAGTATTTAACTCATCTTTGATTTGCGTTGGCTTATTACTTTTCAAAAACAAATATTTAATGACAGCTCGATACTCGATTTTTTTTATTTTCACAAAAACACTCACATTGACTCACTCAAACGATTATCAGACAACGACTGCGCGTCCAAAATGGCTAAAATTGTGGTAATGACCTGTCAAAAGATGCGCAACCACATTCCACAGCTTTTATTAACAACCACTCTGGTATTTTTTAAAAATCCCGGAGCACGTCAATTTCAGAGAATGAAATGACATCCCGCTACGAAAAGAAACTTACTCTATCAACTATCACTTTATCCAAACGAGTCACTCCAGCTTTACTTCCCGGACTACTTATCTCCGCAGCATTAATCCCTTTTACATGCTTCTTCTGCCAAACCCAACATTCACTACCATAAGTGTAGGAACCAACGTACCTCTATGCACAGCCAGACGTGCCTTTTTTGACACTTACTGGCTGTTTATAAAGCTATGCAGTGTCCCATTCATTTGTTTTTCTGCCAACACCCTTCGCTCAATGTTACTGTCATACTTTCCATCTCTTGTAAACTTTGAACCTAAGTATACAAACTCATTTACATGTTCCACTCTTTTTTCCTTAATCAGAACTTCACAGTTTGTCATGCTTTCTTCTTTTTCAAAAACCATTACTTTCGTTTTGCTTATATTTATTTTCATCCCTTTGATTTTCAGGGCATCATGCATAACATTAATCATCGCCTGCAACTCCTCTTCAGATAACGCTAATATGTCTTGATCATCGGTGTAAAGAAGGCATTTGAAGATCAAACCATTCATTTTTAATCCATACGCACTCTTTTTCAAATCTTTTAAACAATTGTCTATGTATAAGTTAAACAGCCATGGCGAAGCCACACATCCCTGTCTCACACCTTTTTCGATGTAAGCTTCGTTTATCCTGTCACAAGCAGTGGAATCCTTATTAAGTGATTTCAGTGCTCGTATTAAACCACCGCTCACCCCATACATAGACAATGTCGACCACAATTTACTCCTCACCACTCTGTCCTAGGCCTTTTTTAAGTCTATAAAAGCGCAATAGACCTTCTGACTTCTAGCCAAGAATTTTTCGACTATACCTCGTAATGAAAAGACCTTATCTCCTCTTCTAAATTCTGCCTGCACATCCCATATCATCTCAGTTTCATTCGTCACTTTTTTAATCAATATCTTAGCATACAGTTTGCCGATTATGCTAGGTAAACTAATACCTCGGTAGTTCTTACAATTCCGCTGCAAACCTTTTTCCTTGTAAAGCGGCACGATAACGGCCTTGCACCAGTCGTCTGATACGCTACCACTACTCCAACAAAGGTTAAAAAGATGGTACAGAAGACTAGTTACTACGCTTTGTCCTGCCTTCAGAATTTCAACTGTTATCCTGTTGTACCTAGCAGCTTTACCCAATTTCATATGTTCAACGCTTCCCCAATTTCTGTTGCACTAATTTCACTTTCATTACAACTTTCACTCATGTCTCCTTTGCTTGTGTATCCTCTTTCTCAAATAAACTTAGTTAGTTAGGTTCAGTTAAGTTAAATTAGTGGTTAATCTAGAATCCGCGATCGAATTAAGATCTTATCCCAGAAATGGAGTCAATTAATTTTTTATAAATGTAGTACTATATTTTAGTACTAAAAGTAAATAGTTCGTAACAGCGCTGTAACTGTCACTCCAAGAGGGTTCAATGTAGAGATTAAATTTTGTTGTTGCAGGATGTAATTTCATAATGTTAAATTGATGCGTTTTGAAATTTCGTATAAATATACAGAAAAATAAAATAATGAATTTATTTCATTTAACTCTTTCACACTATATATTTTTTGTGATAAATTATTAACATGTGAAGCTTTCGTTTTATTATTTAATGGTTAAATTTTATATTATTTACTTTTTTAATGAAAGTTTAGACTTATTATTATTATACCCGAAATTGGGGACCAATAAAATGGACATAAATGTGTCAAAGAATCTAAAACGTGAAGAAGGGTAACTCAGTAATTTTTAGCTCTCGTATCTCATTGATTACATGATTCGTATTTATTTTTGAAAAAACCTAAAAATCTAGTAGATATATTTTATCCTCGAAATATACAAAGAATAAAATTTTGTGATAATTTCCAAAAATGCCTCTCACATTGTTTGATATCTATTTTTCTTTATTTTTTCACGAGCTATCATAGAAAACACAAATTCATTTAAAATAAACAAAGTATTAATTTAAAACTATCTTCCAATTTATTTTTCAGCCTGGTCATCGTGTACCACGTTTTTCTTCTATTAATTGGGCATTATGTGTCCCTAGTGCGTGTACAACGGAAGATGTAGAAATGGGATTGAAAAAAACTGTTCAGAATATCGTAGATGATACTGAAATTAAAATCAGATATGAAGTTGATCCGATTATGTGTCATATACCGGCGAATGTGGAATATCCAACTTCTTTGTACATCACTTTGTAAGTATATTTGTTTACAGAAATTTTATACAAATCCTTTAATTTTAACTTTATTTAAAATATTAAAAAAACAAGTCTACGATTCAAACTTAATTGTTTTATCTTTAGGACAACAGTAAAGAAACAAGAACATACATATCACATACATAGTCACTCCTTTTTCTCGTAGGGGTAGGCAGAGACCATTTTTTTTCACTAGCTATGGTTCTTACAAACGTATTTCGCATCTTCTTCTCTCATCAGAGCTTTCATACATGCTCGTTGGTTGTCAGTACTCTTGACATAGCGTTTCTATAAAACAATTCTGATGTGATTAAGGTAGGTTTGCCTATGTCGATCTTTACCGACTTACCCATTCACACTCGCCTTATAAATCTGTTTCGTCAATCTTCTTTCATTTATCCTCTCTACGTGTCCGAACCATCTAATAATTCCTTTATCTAACTTTGTTACAACATCTTTCACACCACAGCGTTTCCTTATAACACTATTTCTCACTTCTATCAGAATCACTCTAGCCAAAGTCTGTGTCTGTTATGACATTATTTTGGAAAAACTGAGCTACTACGGGGTCCGTAGTACTCCTCTTGCTTTTATAAGTTCGTATCTCCGTAATCGAAAACAAGCTGTCATGGTAAATGGAAGTACCTATGTCCGATTTTGACAATGTAAGACACGGGCTCCCACAGGGTTCTGTCTTAGGTTCTCTCTTATTCGTAATTAACAGTAATGATTTATATAATTATATGCTTTCTTGTCGTTTTCAAGAAATTACTAAAGAAATTTTTACTGAGACACCGTTTTTATTCTGTCGATGAATACGTCGCTCACTTTCAGTGTGGAAGATAGATTCGTGCTCTGTTGGATTATCTTTCTCCTTTTTTTGTGCTCTTTTGACTTGCTACAAACATACTTATGTAATGTAGTCAAATAAATAAATATACTCTTCAGACTACTCATTTCCGCAGCATTGACATAACTTTTATGCTTCTTCTGCCAAACAGAAAGAGTGAAACAAGTAAATGAGTTTGTATACTTGGGTTCATAGTTTACGAGAGACGAAAAGTAACTCTGTGAAATTGAGTAAAGGGAAACAAATAAATGGGTCCCTTTATAACTTTATAAGCTGACAAAACGTGTAAAAGAGGCACGACTGGCTGTGCTTAGAGGAGCGCTGGTTCCTACACTTATGTATGTTGGTAAATCCTGGATTTGGCAAACGAAGCATGAAAGTAAGATCAATGCTGCAGAGATGAGTATTCTGAGAAGTATAGCCGGATAAAGTGAAGAATAGTTAGATAAGGGAACGCTGTGGTGTGAAAAAAGATGTGGTCACAAAGATAGATAAATAAATGCTTGTATGGTTTGGACACGAAAAGAGGATGGATAAATAAGATTGACGAAACAGATTTATAAGGCGAGTCGGTAGAGTCGATCTCGGCCAACGTATCTCGATCAGATCGACATTGTTTTAAAGAGAGGCGAGGTAAAGAATACCAACAACCGACGAGCATGTATGAGAGCACTGATAAAAATAGAGGAAGCGAAAGACGTGTGTAAGAACCATAGCAAGTGAAAAGAAGTGGTCTCTGACCACTACAGAAAATAGTCTTGACTATATGTATGTATGTAAGAACAAGTTTGACATAAAATTTAAATGTAATAGAAATTTTTATAAAAAACGTTAATACAGATATAATGAAATAAACAATTAAAATTGTCGTTGATTCGCTATTAAAATAAATGATGAAACCGGTAAAAAGTTATTTTCTAATATGCCTACTTTACAATTTATATTTTTTTTATAATTATTTTAATTAAATTTAAATAAGATGTATTTAAATTGTCAATATCACATCTTTTGTTGACACATTTTTTCCCATGCTCAGATATTTTAATTATTTTATTTATCAATTTTTTTCAATATTGTTTATTGTTTAATAATACAAACTGAATTAAAATCAAAGGTATGGAGGGAAAAAGGCATGACTGTATGTAAAATACAACTATATGGGTGCATCCAGAGACTTTTTTTACCCTTCTCGGGTTCGTTCTGAAAGATCTTAGACTTTTTAGGCTTGTCTATTTGAGTTTATATATAATGCTCGTAATTTCCCTACATAATAGTTTAAAACAAATGTTTACGTTTGGTAAATGTTTAAATATTGCTTTGCAATACGTTTCAATACTCTCTTTTAACATTGTTTTTTTTAGGTTTGTTTTTGCCTCTATTATATTTTGGGAAATAATGGCTACACTATACGACTTTCTTGCAGTGGGAGAAAAAAGTAAATATAACAAATTTCTTTATGGCCTTCTGAAATCACGCAAAAATATTAAAATATTTATGTAGCGCTTAAAATACTTCTTGTTTACAGATAAATGGATAATGGCGTTTTCTTTAAAAGAAAATCTTATGTCAAATCTAACGTTAGAAAGACCTCACGGTGATATTGAAGCAGTCCATGGTATTAGATGTGTAAACGCATTGCTTTTACTAGGGGCCCACAAATCCATGGCTTCATTGTTCCAGCCTGCCCCTAACAGAACTGCCTACGTCGAAGTAAGTTTAAATACATACATAGAAATAACTTTAAGATAAATATTATTAAGTCGGCTCAATATATTATTGTATTTTTTAACCCACTTGGTTTATCAATGCATGTTTTTACTGAAGCACAACAAAGTTCAAAGTTTATCTTATAATTTTTTGAATTAAACATGAAAAGAAACCATTTAAATCACGAAACAATCCCGAGAGCCATTGGCATGCTACAAATTGTCACTTAAAAAACAGATGTAGCGCGAGCATTTGACACATCTCAAAGCCAATTTTCTGCTTAAATTCCCGTTATGTAGAAACTAGAGATGTCACTGAGAGACGTAGAAAACCCACGAGATCTACAACCCATAAAGAAGTTTATTTTTTGCAATAAGCTGCAAGAAGGAACTCGACAGTAACGGTACCTAAGTTAAAAATTCAGCAGGTGCAAACACATAGAACACAAGCTTTTTCCAGGACCATCAAAAATTGTTTGCACGAAGCTCACTATAAGATCAAGAAGACCAATTTAACGAAAGGCATTTGCGCTGCTCGTTTAGCTTGTGCTGAGGATCACGTGTCATGGCAACATTCTTAAAGGATTCCTATTTATTTTTTTAACGATTTATGATTTAGGATGTATCCTAACTTAAGACATGTAAGAGTGTGAAGAACACCGGACAAAATTATTCATAAACAATATTACAAAACAATTGTTAACAATTATTAGTTTACACAGCATAGTCTGCAAACTGTATGCAAAGATATTGATGAAAAGAGTAACGAATTAAACTGAGATGATATGGGATATGCAAGCAGGATTTAGAAGAGGAAAGAAATGTATGGATCAGGTCTTTCATTACAAGGTATAGTCGAAAAATTCTTGGCTAGAAGTCAGAATTTTATAGACTTGGAAAAGGCCTATGACAGAGTGGTAAGGAGTGAATTGTGGTCGACATTGTCTATGTATGGGATGAGCGGTAGTTTAATACGAGCACTGAAATCGCTTAACGAGGATTCCACTGCTTGTATCAGGATAAACGAAGCTTACACGGACTGGTTGAACATCGAAAAAGGTGTGAGACAGAGATGTGTGGCTTCGCCATGGCTGTTAAACTTATACATAGACGATTGTTTAAAAGATTTAAAAAAGAGTGCGTATGGATTGAAAATGAATGATTTGATCGTCAAATGCCTTCTTTACGCCGATGATTAAGTCATAATAGCGTCATCTGAAGAGGAGTTGCAGGCAATGGTTAATTTTATGCATGATGCACTGAAAATCAAAGGGATGAAAGTAAATGTAAGCAAACGAAAGTAATGTATTTTAAAAGAGAAGAAAGCATGACAAACTGCGAAGTTCTGATTAAGAAAGAAAGAGTGGAACAAGTAAATAAGTGTGTCTACTTGGGTTCAAAGTTTACGACAGATGGAAAGTATGACAGTGACATTGAGCGAAGGGTGTTGGCAGGAAAACAAATGAATGGACACTGCATAGCTATATGAACAGCCAGAAAGTGTCAAAAAAGGCACATCTGGCTGTGCACAGAGGTGTGTTGGTTCATAAACTTATGTATGGTAGTGAATGTTGGGTTTGGCACAAGAAGCATGAAAATAGGATAAATGCTGCAGAGATAAGTAGTCTGAGAAGTATAGCCGGAGTAACTCGGTTATATAATATTTATAATTTTATTTAACATTTTGTTGCATTTCAGTTTATTGGTAGACCATTTTCCGTGATTGGTAGAGCTGCGAGTTTGTATACCGACCCATTCATAATGATATCTGGAATGTTAACAACTTGTTCGCTGCTAGGAAAACTGAATAGAAATAAAAGAATAAACGTTATCGAAGAATATACAAGCCGACTATTTCGAATAGTGCCAACGTTCGCAACGCTCATTGCCTTTTGTACTTTTATTTTGCCGCACATCAATAGCGGCCCAATGTGGAATTTAGTGGTCACCCATCATTCCGAAATTTGTAAAAAGTACTGGTGGAGAAATATGCTGTTCATTCATAATTACTTTGGATTTAAAGAAATGGTAAGTTACAAAATAGTTTCAACATAGGGGTGCGCAAACTTTATACTGGTATAATGGACATTAATTTTTCTTATTTATGTAATCAATGAAGCACAATCAAATAAATGCCATTAAGTGGTCATCAGTTTAGTGATTATTTTAATGCCGATTGTGGCTTGTATTTTGTGTTTTAAAACTTTTAAGTCAGGTGGTAATTATTTGTTAGAACTTTAAATTGGCTAATAGTTATTTTTGGTAACTTAAAAAATATAGCCGTTTACAGCTTGAATTTCTCTCTCTATCCTGATCCAACCCTCGTAAGGGTGTAGTGACATATGTCGCGACTCTTTAAATAAGCTGCTTCCAGTACTTCCTCCTATCTTGGGCATGATGAACGGCTTCGTGCATATTCTCCCCAGTTAAAGTTTTAAGTTGGTCTACCCATCGCGACGGTGAGCGTTCCCTAGGTCTTCGTCCCTCGATTTTTCCTTCGATGATTAATTTTTCCATTCCCTCTGTTCTCCTTGCAATGTAACCATTTTTTGTATGTCCAGCTGTCTTAGAATCGATTCATTGGTGCGACTGCTCGTCCATGGTATTCGAAGAAGCCGTCTATAGCACCACATTTCCAATGAATGAATTCTTCGTCGATCTGCTATTTTTATTGTCCAAGTCTCTGCTGTCGCGATAGGAAAAATAAGTGATTGGACCAGCCTAACCTTGGTTCTTGCAGTTATTGCGGTATTCCTCCAGATGCGAGTCAGTTTTGCTAGAGTTTCTCGCCATCGCTATGCGCCTTCGGATTTCGTGCTCACATTCGCCGGTGTTCGTCGTAATAGATCCTAGATACTCGAAGCGGTTGACAACTTTGAAGTCAGTAATCCTTGTGATGTCTGTGCTTTTATTGTTAAGGCGATCTACTATCATCACCTTGGTCTTGGGCTTGTTTATTTCGAGACCATATACTGCGCTTTGGTTGAAACGTGGGTGGGTGTTTCTAGGGTTGATGCGATCAACCTTTTGTGGGCAATAGCCGGCGAAACTCTGGTTTTAGATAATTATCTGCAAAAGAGCTAATAATTATCTTATCTCTAACTACTTAACCTAGACCAAGTGTTAGGTGATGATGCTGGGTGTTGAGGAGGTACTTGTAGACAGCCTTCGTGGACCCCGACGCAAGCGGACCTGGACAGCTTCCTGGTGATCCCTGGTATCCAATGTAGGTCAATCAGAGAAAGGTGGCAGGGGACAGGTGAATTTTACAGAAAATAACAGGCTTTTTCAACTCCAGTGTTGGTTTATTTACTCACAATTATTGAAATAAACCAGTAAAATACATTGTCACTTTTACAATTATTCCTAATTATCTTAATTCAATGCCTGGGCCTGATCCTAGACCGAAAGCTGCTGTGGAGGGAGAATATGGAGGAAAGAGTAAGAAAAGCCACTGTGGCGACCTATACCTGCAGAAGAGCCATCGGCAGACAATGAGCGTTACAACCCCATGTTGTTTATTGGCTCTATATTAGGGTTATAAAATCGATTCTAATGTATGGATCGTTAGTATGGTGGCCAGCCCTAGAGAAGGGAGTCGACCATATAAATGTAGGAAAAGTCCAGAGATTGGCATGTCTGCTGATCTCAGACTGTCTACGGACCACCCCAACAAAAGCCCTTGAAACGATTCTACATCTACTACCAGTAGATCTGTTTGGGAAAGAAAGCGCAGCTAGTGCGGCTATCAGACTCAATGCTTTGACCCCATGGACTGATACGCACTATGGTCACTCTAGAATCCTAAGAGAATACGACATGTGCACAAAAACACTGATTACACTAAACGGCGAAGGCGACCTATTCCTGGAAATTTCATCCAGAGAAGATTGGGCCGAAATTCTACGATGCACCAACATCGTAACATGGTTTTCTAATCTTTGCATTAGAGTTCGCAGTTTACTCTCGTCTTTAGCTATTACCAAGGTATCGTCAGCGTATCGCAGATTGCTAATCTTTTTACCGCCAATTGCAATTCCTCCATTCCAGTTTTTGAGGATCTCTCTCATGACATACTCGCTGTAAATGTTAAAGTGGAGAGGAGACAGAATGCATCCCTGTCTCATTCTAGAAGCTGTTGAGAACTCGCCTGAGAGGTTATCATTGACTCTTACCGTCGCAGTGCCGGAAGAGTATAATTGCCGAATGAGGTGCACCAAATGTCTTGGCGTTCCCATTTCCGATAGAATCTTTATTTGCGCATAAGTTATTTCAGACTGAAGTTGGTTAAAAGCTATTAAAATAATTTAAAAAAATATAAGGTACAGAACGAATTGTATACACAATTTCAATTATTGTCTTATTTTGATAATATTAACAATTGTTTAACTATATTTTTTAGTGCCTAACTCATACGCATCATCTAGGAATAGATACTCAACTGTTCTTTGCCTCGCCATTTTTGATTTATTTACTGTGGAAATGGCCGAAAAAAGGTACTATGGCATTAGTAACTATAGCTACAGTTTCCACAGTTATGCGCTACTACGTCTCATATACTAGGAGGTTGTCCAATTATGTACATTTTGGAACATCGTAAGTACTACAAAATCATTAAAAATGTTAGATTTCTAAGTGAAAAATATACAGATATAGAATAAGAATCGCGGAACATAGAAATTTCAAAGCACGGAAAAATTAGTAAAAATCTTATAGCCACGGTGTACGCACGTCTGACTCATTAGGAAAGAGACTACAGGCCTGTTCGCTTATCATACTCACGCTGCTCAATAAATTACATAAATGTGCAGATTGATATGATTTTCGTGATACAATTCCACGAAGAGCATTTACCAACTGCTGAATTCAAAGGAACACAAAACCCCCACCAAAACAATTTGATATTTGATTCCAACAAAAAACAACCAAATTGCCAATCAAATTTTCATTACGTTAAGTAAATAATTTTTCAACTCAGGTTTTGCATCAGTCACTTCACCATTAATTATACTGAATGTTCTATTCATTTTTGAAATTCTGCTAGATCGAACTGATATGATTTTTCTGCTCTACCTAAATTGGTGGAGCAAATAAATCCTGCTTTATCTGGTATATAGCAACTTGCTCCTGTAAAACGTACGGTCTCTGATCAATTACTTATAACAAACGAACAGTCGAATACTGCTCAAATCAGTTTTGAGCAGCGTGAGCATGACAAACGAACAGGCCTTACGACGCATGCAAGAGATCAAACAATTACTCTTCTATAAATGTGTTTTATTTATGTTATGGATTATCTTGTTATGTTTGCCGGTGCCTTATTTTCTATTAATATATGTAGAATGTCTCCCAAACGAACCCTGTCACACGCCATTGTTGGGTCAATGAAGCAAATATACGCTAGCATACTGTACTCTATAGCCTTTTCTTTTGTTTGTTTTATTATGAATACTGCATCTGTTATTGACCGTCCCTTTGTGAAGCTCTGTTGTTCTTTAGCATTCTTAATTTGCGTTTCCAGTTTGTCCTTGAGAATACTCGTGAATAGTTTCATTGCTGTATTTAAGAGGGTTATTCCACTATAGTTTTTTAGTCCTCTCTTAAATATGGGTATGGTGATGCTATTATGCCATTCATCTGGTGTTTCCGTTTCGTTTAAGATTTTGTTAAATAGTTGCGAGTTCGGGGACTCCATATTTTAAAAGCTCGTTGGGTGATTTTCTGTTTTTTAATTTCTTGAGTTTTGCTTTTATCTCTTCGTCAGTGACTGTACCACTTATATCTATTTCGTATTTGTTTATATTCAGCGTTTCTTTAGCATCGTAAAGCTCTTAAAAATGTCTCTATTGGCACTCCTTTGGTTTGCACGAACTCGTTAACTTGTTTTTTTTTCTGTTCCGAAGCATTTCCCATATTTTCCTTTGAGCGCTATACAGATCGCGCTAGTAAATTTAGCCCAATGTTCTCTTTAGATTGATTTTAATCTTGCGTTTACTGTGTTTCTGCTGCGTGACTTCCGACGGTGCGCTTTTATATGTTAGGTAGCATTTCCGTTTTAATTCAGAGAGTTCTTTTACCTCTTGACAAAACCACGGTTTGGTGTGGTTTGTCGTGTTCATATTAATTTTACGCTTCCTCCGCTACTTCGTTGATGCATTTCTCAATATTTTGCCAGCTTTCTTCTACTTCCCATTCTGGTTTTAAATCTACCTCTTTTAATTTGTTAGTAATCCTGTTCTCATAGAGGAGTTTTGTGCTCTCCGTTGTTAGCGACTCCATATCGTTCTTTTCGATGAACTGTGGAGGTTTTCTCTTTTGTTGTGGTCGCTTTAGTAGTATCTTACATAAAACAAGATTGTGATCAGTCCCCAGGTTAGCGGATGTTAGGGCTCTGACGTCGAGTACATGTGAGGGTGTTATCACTCGATTTGTGAGTATGAAGTCTATCATCGATCGCTGGCTTCGATTGTTATTGAAAGTGTATTTTTGCTGGTATTTATGTGGGAAGTACGTGTTGTTGATCCTCGTTTCATTTCTAGCGCAGAAGTCTATTAGTGTTTCACCGTTTTCATTAATTATGGCTTCGTTATACTTTGGCAATCGGCGTTAACAAAAAGTGGCTTACCAAAAAATGATGCTCGTAAATTCATAAGCAAGTAGTAGAAATACCTACTGTGAGTTTTCAACGATCGACCCTTTCCGCTCCCAAGTATAAACTCCTACCCTTTTTGATGTAATTTTTGATTGCAATGTCTTCCGTTTAATATCTTTGTGAACACATGAAAGCCTTCTGATAATTGACACAAATGTGATTGCACAATCGTAGCGGTTTAAACTAATTACGATAATTGGAACTAATACCCAACAGGAAGCGGTTTAACAAGTAGTTATATCGATGGGGCTGATACCCAGAGACCGTAAATATAAATGTTCTTAACTCGAAAGAGTGAATTCGTTATTTTCTTTATTAAAACAGGGCTATTCTTCGAATGAGTGCAAAGATGTAAAACTAAACTGGTATCATTATCAAAATGGTAGGAACTGAATATTAATTTTTAGTTGAAATTAAAACATTTATTTGTAAGTAGCGGGAACACTTAAAATTAACTTCTAAAAAACTTGAACTCCAAAAAAATATGATATGAATAATGATGTTTTTTATTTTTATTTATTATTTACAGTCTAGTCATTGTTTTTTATGAATAAAGATCTAACAAATGTTTTTTAATCCGTAGAATATTTATTTTATTTTCGGGGCCGTTATGGTGAGGGTAAACACATTTTTAGAAGAAAAATTGTTTGATCTCTTGCATGCGTCGTAGTCTTTCTTCTGAAAAGTCAGACAATGTGTACAAGGTGGGGCTGGGGACAGTTCAAATGGGAGTTGTGCAATTAATTACTTAATTTTTGTCACGAATGTTTATTATGTTTTTTGCTGGTCGACTGTTTTTCGTACACGTGAACGTTTTGCATTGGAATTTCTATGTTCCGCGATTCTTTTTCCATATTTGTAGATGCAATGATGCACTCTATGTACACAGGTGAATCTTTTCGGAAATTTTATATTACCAACCAATAAAAATGTACAATATAACACCAATTATTTATTAAATTATTTAGCAAAACGGTGTATATAATCATTTTTTTATGGCAGCATCATGTCAGTTTAAAAGTACTGCATTTTAAAATTAGTCTTAAATCCATGGGGTGTTCTAAAAAAAGGTGACATAGCAAAGTTATATTTTTTTCATGTAATACCCTGTATTTCGTCGCATTTTTGAATTGTACGTGAAAAATGAGGTAAATAAAGAGTTTTAATTTATTTTATTTTTAAATTCCAAATTTCGTAAACAAATAACTCTAAAATTAATTAATTTTGACAAATTTGATTTTAAATCTTTATATATAAGTACGGTGGTCTGATCGCAAGCGTCATTTACTTGACACGAAAATTACCAATAATGGTAACGTCCAAGATGAAATAAGAGCAATAATCCTAAAAGGAAATAAATGCTTTTATGCCTATCTAAAACTAATAAGGAGCAGTATACTAAACAGAAAATCTAAGATCACAATTTATAAAACCAGTAGTAACCTATGGATGTGAAACATGGACACTAACAAACAACGATGAAAATCAATTGAGAATATTTAAAAGAAAGATCCTTAGAAGAATATAGTGCCCAATGCATGAAAACGGTATGTGGAGAATATGAATTAATCACGACATTGATGCACTTATAGAAGGAGAGGATATAGCAAGATACATAAAAATTCAAAGGATAAGATGGTTAGGCCATGTATACAGGATGGGGGAAGAGAGAATTGTGAAAAAAATCCTCGAATGGAAACCTCAAAATACAAGACCGAAAGGGCGACCCAAGAAAAGGGAGATAGACGATGTGGAAGACCTAAAAGACCTAAAAACTCTGAGAAAAGGAAACTGGAGAAGAATAGTGGTAGATAGAACTAGAGGGAGGAACATAGTTGAGCAAGCCAAAACCCACCAAGGGTTATGAGCCAAAAGAAGAAGAATATATAAGTACTATACTCTTCATGATAACATGATCTCTTGCGACTCTGTGCCACATAATGTGTACTGGTTAACAATGATGCATGAACAGGGATACTGGCTACAATTACAATTTCTTTAAACTTATTTCTAAAGAATTAATGTTAACTTGGACATTACGGACTCTGGGGAGATTATTTTGTAGTTGCCGTGCTGTTATTTGACATTCCCGCAGGACCTGCAGACGATTATCTGAAGGGATGATACACCTTGGACTGGTCTTCCATTGTAACCACTAGTTTCTTTGTACCTTCTTAATATCGTAGATACTAGATATGGTAAATGTGCTTCATTGGTAATTAACTTCGATTTCGTCTTCACTCAAGGAAACAATTTTGGCTGCTTGTTCTGGCGTAAAATTACTCATTTTTGTAGTTATTGATAAAAACGTGTTTGCAGGGTGCAACAACTATTTGATACTGCCGATTATATGTATATATTACCAGCGCATAGGGCAACGGTTTACATCATAGGAATCTTTCTGGGATACATTCTCAAGAACTGCTCAAAAATAAACTTATCCAAGGTAAATATTTAACCCAATAAATTTTTATGCATTTTATAAATATATTTTTATTTTTTAGGTCCAATTAAATATTGGTAATACTTTTGCAATATTTGCGTTTTTCATTTCATTTCTTGGGGCATCGTTTATGGGAAGTATAGATTACGTCTATGATCCCTGGGATGCTGCATGGTATGCCGCTGTATCTCCCATCTTATGGTGCTTTTCATTTGCATGGATAATTTTTGTATGGCAGTTGGGTTACAAAAGTAAGTTTTTTTATTTTTATTCGATTAAAAATTTTTGGAAAATTCCTTTAAAAGATTTTTCCGAACACCAAAAACTAATGTGTTTTTTACAGCTGTAAAAAAAAATTTGTTTTTATAAACTGTTTATGTAATATTATTTATGTAGTAGTCCTACAAAATATAGTATAAGGTTAAGTAATGAAAGGCACAAAACAATATTAAACTCTTCTGAAAGTCCATAAGAACAGCCAGAGGTAAAAATACTACCTCGCAACTGGAAAAAATCAGAAACCAAGATGGTAGTATGGTAAAAGGAGAGGAATGCGTTTTAAAGAGATGAAAGGAATACTTCAAAAGTTTATTTGAGAAAGAGAATACACAAGTACAGGCCCCATTCGGTGACATGAGTGAAAGTTGCAATGAAAGTGAAATTAGTACGACAGAAATTGTGGAAGCGTTGATCAGTATGAAATTGGGTAAAGCTGCTGGGTACGACAGAATAACAGTTGAAATGCTGAAGGCTGGGCAAAGCGTGATAACTAGTCTGCTGTACCGCCTTTTTAACCTTTGTTGGAGGAGTGGTAGCATACCAGACGACTGGTGCAAGGCCGTTATCGTGCCGCTTTACAAGGAAAAAGTTTCGCAGCAGGACTGTAAAATCTACCGAAGTATTAGTTTACTCAGCATAGTCGGCAAACTGTATGCAAAGATATTGATTAAAAAAGTGACGAATGAAACTGAGATGATATGAGATGTGCAAGCAGGATTTAGAAGAGGCAGGAGATGTATGGATCAGGTCTTTTCATTACGAGGTGTAGTCGAAGGGTTCTTGGCTAGAAGTCAGAAGGTCTATTGCGCTTTTATAGACTATTATAGAAAAGGCATATGATAGGGTGGTGAAAAGTGAATTGTGGTCGACATTGTCTATGTATGGGGTAAACGGTAGTTTAATACGAGAACTAAAATCACTTAACGGGGATAACATTGCTTGTGTCAGTATAAACGGAGCTTGCACAGAATGGTTGACATCGAAAAGGGTGTGAGACAGGGATGTGTCGCTTCGCCATGGTTGTTTAACTTTTACATAGACGATTGTTTAAAATATTTGAAAGAGAGTGCGTATGGGTTGAAAATGAATGATTTGATCGTCAAATGCCTT
Organism: Agelastica alni; assembly: GCA_950111635.1. Lineage (NCBI taxonomy): Eukaryota > Metazoa > Arthropoda > Insecta > Coleoptera > Chrysomelidae > Agelastica > Agelastica alni. The sequence goes on along the minus strand of OX467719.1, from coordinate 18,140,939 downwards.
CTTTACGCCGATGATCAAGTCATATTAACGCCATCTGAAGAGGAGTTGCAGGCGATGGTTAATGTTATGCATAATGCCCTGAAAATCAAAGGGATGAAAATAAATGTAAGCAAAACGAAAGTAATGGTTTTTGAAAGAGAAGAAAGCATGACAAACTGTAAAGTTATGATAAGGGGAGAAAGAATGGAACAAGTAAATGAATTTGTGTACTTGGGTTTAAAGTTTACGAGAGATGGAAAGTATGACAGTGACATTGAGCGAAGGGTGTTGGCAGGAAAACAAATGAATGGGGCTCTGTATAACTTTATGAACAGCCAGAAAGTGTCAAAAAAGCACGTCTGGCTGTAAATAGAGGAGTGTTGGTTCCTACACTTATGTGTGGTACTGAATGTTGGGTTTGGCAGAAAAGGCATGAAAATAGGATTAATGCTGCGGAGATGAGTAGTCTGAGAAGTATAGTCGGAGTGACTCGGTTGGATAAAGTAAAGAATAGTGAGATAAGAGAACGCTGTGGTGTAAAAAACAAAGATAGAGATAAAGGAATGCTTAGATGATTTGGAAACGATGAAAGAATGGATGAAAAAGATTGACGAATCAAATTTATAAGGCATGGACGGAAGTCAGTAGAGGTCGACCTCGGCGAACATATGTCGATCAGATCAACATTGTTTTAAAGAAAGGCCAGGTCAAGAGTACCAACAACCGACGAGCATGTATGAGAGCACTGATGAAAGTAGAGGAAGCAAAAGATGTGTGTAAGAACTGTAGCAAGTGAAAGGAAGTGGTCTCTGCCTACCCGTACGGGAAAAAGGCGTGAACTATATGTATGTATGTATGGAAATGAATATCATTCCTTGCCCTATAGACAACATGCTATGTTTTTAAAATTATTTTTTTGTTTATAGTTGTTGGTGGTTACGTATTTTCGAACAAAATTTTTCTGCTCTGGACGAAAATCTCCTACACGGTATATCTGACGCAGTTTCCAGTATATTTCTACAACGTGGGTACCACGAGATCGTCTAACGAAGCGAATTTTTTCTGGACCATCCTCAGCTTGCGAGAATACGCCTGGGTGATAGGATTGTCGATACTTCTAACACTAACTATTGAAATTCCGTTCCAGAAAGTAAGACAAATCTACCTTAGACAACGGCACAACACCAGACAAATTTGTGCAAAAGAAGATAAAATTAAAAAAATGTGATACTGTAAAAATAACTGACTTGCTTAGTTTGTAAATATTATCTAGTGAAAAGTTGTGAATTTGTTGATGCCTTTAAGATAAGACTCGTTATTACCAAATGTAAAAATAGGTTGTTATAAATATAGTATTAAAGGGATAACTGATAAAATGTGGATTAAATTAACTTATTTGGGCATTTCATATGAAGCGGACAGTGAAAAAAATGAGAGGTTCTGAAATTCGTGCATATTAGGCCCAAATTTACTTCAAGATGGTATGAACGTGAACACACAATTTTTGTTGTATGGGGCTTAGTTAAAGGCTTTTAAAAAAATTGACGTTTTTAATAAAATGATTTTTTGAAATCTTTTTTCTGGATTAAAAAATATTGTAAAACCATATTAAATGTGTTGATTTGTTTAGAAAATTTGTTGTTATTTTTAATTTTTAAATCAGATTCGTAATTTAATGTTTTTGCCTTTACGAAACCGGATGTACTTAAACGTTGCAAATAATAATTTTAATTGCTGTAATCATTTTTTTTTAAATTATTATAGTTACAAAATAAAGCTAAAAATATATTGATTCAACCAAAATAGTTTAAAAATGGGAACGTCAAATACATAAAATATCAGTGGTCTGGGTGCGACCCGAGAGGTTCACACGACTAACTTCCCAGTGGAAAAAATGAAAAAATACCATGTTTTGTTGTTATAATAATTATTATTGTTAAAATTATTATAAAAAACGATTTCAAATTGTTTATAACAAATTATAATTGTCGTTATCAATATTTTGTTAATGTCAACCATATTCTTTCAAACTTTTTCTTATCATTTTATAAGCGGAGCTATTTTCAATTGTTTGTAACAATTGAAATTTTTTTTTAATTATTATGATTAATTATCATTTGTTAGAAACAATATTAAATTGTTATAAACAATGCTTGATTATTACTAACAATAATTTTTCACTGTTATAGCGTCTTCAATGCTATTATCTCAATACCGACACAAATTTAAAATTCTCCAATTCCTATTTTTGTTTTCTAAAACTATTTCTTTTTATGATATATTGTCATCATATTTTTCATACAAATATTCCTAACATGAAATAATCATATTATTCAAAAGATCTTAAAATTCTGTATTCAAAATAGCAGATATAATTTATAAATTGCAAAATTCAGGTAGTTTCACCTTTTTTTTCAGTTTTTTTATTTCTCCATAAAAAACAGCTTTACCGATTTTGCTAAAAATCTAATCAGTTTTAAGTTGTCCATTTATGCGTCAAATGCAATTGGTCCTACGTCGATATCATTTTTTGTTCTCGAGATAATCGAGACGAAAAATAATACCGAACGCACATACACACACAAAGACGTCCACTTAAAAACTATTGTATTCGACTCTGGGACCTTAAAATGTGGAGATATGTCAAAATTCGGGATTCGCAAAATCGGACCCATTACTATAACTTCCACTGGGAAGTTAATAATTAAAGTAAATACGTTTCACACTAAGTGTGGTACCTGAAGCAACTAAGCCTTAAACAATAAAAGATCGGGCCAGGAACACTGCATAGAGACTTAGGTGTCAGGGTGGGTGGAGGAGCAACGGGATTGATCACACCAAGATCAAGGCCCTCCACAAACACCCCCTTCACAATAAAATCGGACAAGATTCTGAAAAAGAGCTTGATAGGAAAAAACTATAAAATAAAAATACCAACCAATGAAGACTGGTTAAAGAAAACACCACCGACAGGTAGGTGTGTTTAGAGTATCCTGCAACCACAGGCAAACCATACCCATGGGGACGTAAGCTTCCAAACCGAGGTCTATGCCATACTCAGGTGTGCTGCGCACCTGACAGGGATCACAGAGGATCAAAAGATCTAGGTGACATAGGTGCCCATACTAATGGCCCAACCGCAAGAATGTAATGTAAGCCTTAAACAAAAAAATTTGGTATTACGTTTATAATAGTACATTTGGGTCTCTAATTTGAAAGAATTTCAGAACCTCGCATTTTTTTGTAATTAGCTTTATATAAAATACCTGTTAGTTGTTGAATGCCTGTGTACAAAATTATTAATTAATAGTTTCATACTTGCAGCGTTCCCACTCCACATTTAGCAGAAGCGCTTATCGACTGCCAAGTTAAAACGAATTGGTTACCAATAGTGTATCCTGAATGTTTTGTAACGGTTACATAATGTATTAGAATTAAAAGTAAATAAAAAAAATGAGATTATTAACGCTACTGTTTTATTTTATTCAAAACACTTTATTCCCAATTGTACAGAATCAGGGGTCAAATTCCTTTTTCCGTACACGGAAAAATTATACTCAAAACTTCGATAATAGTGTACTAGTTTAATAGGTTTTTCACTGGTTTTTTGACGTTTTATTTGAGCTTTGTCTAACGGTGGCTTAAAAAATATTACTAACTAAATAGTAGTGACTCAGGGACGGCTCAGGACTAATTTAAATCTAAACTTAAAAAATTAATAAAGTGTCTCTTATCGGAAATTTTTAACACTATAAATATATAATTAAAATAAACAGTATTGCCATAGCAAAACTGACTTTTTCAAACCGAGGGCTCTTTTCTATTCAATATAGTAAACCTTCGGTTCAGAAAAATAAAACACACACACATATATATATATATATATATATATATATATATATATATATATATATATATATATATATATATATATTGTACTCCTTACACCTTTCTGGCAGATGACGTTCTCTAGTCGAACGATTATGGTTGCTTTATTGAAAATTCGGTGGAGACTCGGGAAATGATTTGGAGGAGATCGACTCTTTGGATAAAATACTGTCTTTGTTGGCAGAATCGTTTGGAATAGTTTTGGCACATTTATTTCCAGATTCTTTGCTCTCTGGAACACACTTTGATTAGTATTTATTATTTGAAATCGGTTGGGACTACACACACACATTTGGAGCCGCATACGCCATTGGGGCCAAGTGTTACAGTGACACAGTTGTTTTCCTTCCATCTCCTAGCCTAACTCGATCCTATTGGAAATTGACATAAATCAGCTCTAGTTTTTCTTTAAAAGGGTTGTACTTATTTGATCGCACGTTCTTTTTCATAAGAAGTTTAGTAGAAGAAACCAACAAGAAAGAAAGTAAACAGCCGTTAGCAGACCTTTGGTTATGCTTGAACATCAGCTCATGGTGAGTTTCGTTTATCGCGGATCTTACAGAATAGAGTGTTTCTATAAGCATCACTTTTTAATCGGAAGGTAACAAATTCCTTTGCTTCAGTGCAAGAAAAACCGTCCTTTAAATAGTTAAATAGTAAATTGAGTTAAGCCGTTGCAACTAAATGTCAAATGTATTCAGGCTCAAGAATCCCCAAAATTCGACATTTTTATTTACTTTAATTTCGACTTTTTATTTACTTTAATTACATATGGCATCGAGAACAGACAAACAAAATAAAATGTATGTTAATGTATGTCAATAGCGAGAAAGGCACCACTTGATAGAGTGAGGAGCGCAACAATAAGAGAGACATGAAAGATGTAATCAGATGAGAAGGAAAGCGCAGAAAATACTGGTGGGACTACGTAGAAAGAATAGCCAAGATTGTGCTTAATAGAAATTCAGATGGTAAAAGGCCAATCAGACCACCAAAAAGACGGAAAGATAGTTGGACATCTCTATCACAGGAGAATCAACAACACTGACCAGCCTTCGAAATAAACAGACCAAAAGGTCAAAACAAGAATAATATTGTTAAATTTGGGTTTCATGAGGTTAAATTTTAAATTATATTTTTAAAAGTCGTTGTGGATGACCTTTTGTCGAATTTTATTGCCCTTAATTGAGTGTTTTTACCATTGTTAGAGAAGAGATCGGTATAAGGTATGATGGCATGGGATTATTTAAATAAAATTTAAAATCCGGTCATTTTATGCAGGTGGTTGCTAACAGTGGTCTAACTATTTTAAGTTTGAGCCGTATGCTGCAATTTTCTTATTTACAAAATCAAAGTACATTTTTAAATTTTTATTTTATTTAGTAAGATAACAGATGATTTATTTCACGATGGTTCATACTGTTTATAAAATTTTGTTCAGAATTAAAATAATTTTTTTTACTTATATTTTAATTTCTTTACACATTTTTGTTTCTTTACCAGCATGACCAATTGTTAGGCAAAAAATTACAAGCATTTTCCACTTCAGCGTTATCAATATTAATGTTTGACCAATTCCAATCATCGCAACCATCAGTGCCGCACGAGATGTAAACAGACCTCAGGTATTTATTCTTCATGTTTCCTTCTATGTTCGATATATCGAGTTTGGAAATTTTTACGTTACCCAATGGCCGACCTTCATCATTCCAGTCCTGTCTTATGTCAATTCCTCTAAAAAGTATATCTAAAAAGTATCAATTATCTGTAATTTATTTTTTACTAAAAGAGAAGATATTATTGTTTTAAATAAAAATTAAAGTATTCAAAAAAAAAAAAATTTACCCCGCGACACCTGACGACCGTCCAATACATCTCTGACGACACCGCTTCTAGTCCACTAAATAGTAGATTTAAATTACCATTCAAAAAACAAATCTGCATTTTTAAATGTAAGTTTATTTGGTGACACGCGTTTTGATCCCCGGACAAAATATCCCCGACAAAATATCCCCGCGACAAAATATACCCGAACCATTTTTGCTATCAGTATTTGTATGTACGATAGCATGACATCTTGGTTGATTCTCATTCACTTCATACTCGAAGTATTGTAGACTTTATAAAAAAAATACATACACACATACATAAAGTCACGCCTTTTTCCTATAGGGTTCTTACACACATCTTTTGCTTCCTCTACTTTCATCAGTGCTCTCATACATGCTTGTCGGTTGTTGGTACTCTTGACCTAACCTTTCTTTAAAACAATGTTGATCTGATCAAGATATGCTCTCCGAGGTCGACCTCTATCGACTTCAGTCCATTCACACTCGCCTTATAAATTTGTTTTGTCAATCTTCCTTCATCCATCCTTTCTACGAGTGCAAACCATCTAAGCATTCCTTTGTCTATCTTTGTAACCACATCTTCTTTTACACCACAGCGTTCTCTTATCTCACTATTCTTTACTTTATCCATCCGAGTCACTCCGGCTATAGTTCTCAGACTACTCATCTTCGCAGCATTAATCCTATTTCATGCTTCTTCTGTCAAACCCAACATTCACTACCATACATAAGTGTAGGAACCAACACACCTCTATGCACAGACAGACGTGCCTTTTTTGACACTTTCTGACTATTCATAAAGCTATACAGTGCCCCATTTATTTGTTTTCCTGCCAACACCCTTCGCTCAATGTCACTGTCATACTTTCCATCTCTCGTAAACATTGAACCCAAGTACACAAATTGTTACTTGTTTCACTCTTTCTCCCTCAATCGAAACTCCACAGTTTCTTTCAAAAACCATTACTTTCGTTTTGCTTGCATTTATTTTTATCCCTTTGATTTTCAGGGCATCATGCAAAACATTAACCATCGCCTGCAACTCCTCTTCAGATGACGCTAATATGACTTGATCATCGGCGTAAAGAAGGCATTTGACGATCAAATCATTCATTTTAAATCCATACGCACTCTCTTTAAAATCTTTTAAATAATTGTCTATGTATAAGTTAAACAGCTATGGCGAAGCCACACATCTCTGTCTCACACCTTTTTCGATGTTAAACCAGTACGTGCAAGCTCCGTTTATCCTGACACAAGCAGTGGAATCCTCCTAAAGTGATTTCAGTGCTCGTATTAAACTACCATTCACCCCAAACATAGACAATGTCGACCACAATTCACTCCTCACCACTCTGTCATAGGCCTTTTCCAAGTCTATAAAAGCGCAATAGACCTTCTGACTTCTAGCCAAGAACTTTTCGACTATACCTCGTAATGAAAAGACCTGATCCATACATCTCCTTCCTCTTCTTAATTCTGCTTGCACATCCCATATCATCTTCTCAGTTTCATTCCTCACTCTTTTAATCAATATCTTTCCATACAGCATTTGAATGGCAATGTACGATACATTGTTGGATTCAGGATGAAAAGTAATTTCAAATAGTGCAATAAAATATTCAGGTCCGTATTTAAAAAAAATAAGTTGAGGGTGGTCTGGAGAATACGAAACGTTGGATGCGACATCTGAAAACATCAAGGCAAAGAGAATTTACTATCAAATAAAATGTTTTGGTAGTTCTAAAAATAAATGAAGGCTAACCAAAAAACCGAAATGATTGAATTTAGTTTTTTCGTCATATCTCAAGAACCGGCCCTGATATTTTCGATTCGTGTTCATCGCTAGATGATGCTTTCTGATACGCAACTTTTTCTTTACTTAACCGACCTTTTATGGTCTATGGTTTGGAAGTTACCAATACAATCCCATTAAAAAATATCGATCATAGAGAAAAAGTGACGACCACACTTATAGGAAATTTAGTAATAAAAAAATGATCTGTCGCGGGACGTCTAGCAGATGTAAAACATCGAAACTATTCTGTATAGAAAATACGCATACATTTATGGTTAAATAAAAAAAAATATATGGCATAATCAAAAACGCATTATAACAAATATCACTTTTCATAAGTCATTTTCTTTAATTTTTTGGTTTAGATCTTATTTTTTAATTACCACAGCCAAGATATGTCTAGGTATCTTGGGTCGAACGAAAGTCTGACGGTCGCCATGCCAACAGCCAGTTTAAACCTTACCCGCCGCATTAAATGTTTCACATCAACAACTTTTATTAACTACCATTTTTCATGTAAAATTGAAGATAAACGAGCTATTTTATAAATAAAAATTCACCCTTAGATTTAATATAACGCCCGAAAGGTGCGATTCTCGAAAATCAAAATGTAGACCGGAGTAACCCCCCACCCCAACAATCGCTACTGTCTTTTTTTTTCTCTAATTTGTCTGGGCTACCTCTTAAGAACATTTCAGCCTGGCTGCTTTAAAAGCACTAAGCTCCAACAAGATAAATTCTAAACTTGTATGGAATTGCATCGAATCCCTAGATAGAGTACCTTGGTGCTAACAGGGTGACCCTGCTGTGGGTACCTGGGCACCAGGGGGTGAAGGGAAACGAAAAAGCCGACACCCTTGCAAAACAGGGGGCCAAATCTGCGTTCACTGGACCAGAACCGGTTTTTGAGGTCACCACAAGTGCCGCCAAAAGAATTATTTCGGGCTGGGTGGTGACGAAAATACTCTCACGTACTGGTCCGATATACCAGGTTTAACTCACTCAAAGGCGTTTCTACCTAAACCCTCAAGAAACACAATTAAGCAGATCCCAGACCTAGACCTAGGACCTATCGATTTCAAAAAAATCTCACCCTATACAACCATGAACTTCGTAAAAAGGGCTGGATTGTGCGGTGAACTGTAACCTCTAGGGGTGAGCCACAATAGACCTACTAAGGGTCGTGGTGGAGGGGCGACCACGCACTCACATGATACCTAACCTAACCTAAGAACATTTGGTGCCATCTATCTGACCAACTTACTTGTAACTTTAATATTTTCATAAACAATGTTGGAAATGTTTCCCTCGGGTTGATGCGGTGATGTTAACACTCTAATAGCACTGGCTCCTTCAAACACGGAACAATTTCTAAACGTTACGTTTTTAATGAAATTATATAACTCCCAATCGGGACGAATTGTTAAACCCTCGGATCCGTTGCAGAATATGTTTTCAAAGAAAAGATGGGAACCATCATTTACCGCTACGCAATCACCTTTGTTTGTAACATTGGAATCTTCTATATTTATCTTCGTCGAACCTAATATGGTAAAACCATGAGTATCGACCGCCAGATTATCCTAAAATTATGAATCATGTAAATACAAGGTTGTTCTATATTTCTGTAGTAGGTTTTCTCAAATAAATAAAGTACCCAAAATGTTATATGGTAGAAAAAATAAAAATTATTAGGTCGGAGAACCCCCGTAAGTTCCTAACGTTTTTTCTTCAACTCCGAATGTAATTTGAAATGAAATCTGTATATTGCAATTTTTATTTTATATTAATTTTTTAAGGCAAATAATCTAAAGGAACGAATTACATCAGAAAGTTTCATTCAATATTGCAATTTGTGGGAGTGATTTCGTAAAATGGGACGGAAGTGTGTAACAGATGTGTAACATCTTTCATCTTGCTTTCTTGCAATTTGTGAGAGTGATTTCGTGAAATGTAACGGAAAATCGCGAAAGCACGCGCTATTTGATTTGACGAATGAGCGCGCGGTTGTAGAGTTGGCCGTCAGATAGCCGTCAACCAATTTTCCGAGATGTCGGTACTGTCAGTCATCAGCTGTGCACTTAAGTTACAGTTTTTTTACTTTACTTACTCTTACTTACTCCATAGCGCTACAGCCCCTGACGGGCCTTCTCCGAGGCAACAATTTGCCTCCATCTATCTCAGTCTTCCATAATTTCTAGATTATTCCCGATGCCCATTTTCCGGAGATATGTTATATTTTCACGCCACCTTAATCTTGGTCTTCCAAGTGGTCGTCTTCCTTCTGGTGCTATGTCCCATATTAAGCGGACCATTCTATCCTCTGGCTGTCTTCGTACGTGCCCTGCCCATCTCAACCTTTGTGCCTCTATGAGGTTAATCAGTTCTGGCTGATTGTATATTTGTTCTAGTTCTGCATTTGTTTTGATTCGGTAGCTCCACGTATCCTGGTTTTTGGTGGGTCCGAAAATTTTCCTTAGCACTTTTCTCTCGAATCTTCGAATGAGTTCCTCATTTCGCACCGTAAAAGTCCAGGTTTCGCAGCCATATATTACCACGGGTCTTATCATGGTCTGGTACGTTTTGATTTTCGTTCTCCTAGTCACGTATTTGGACTCTAGTATATCCTTTAGGGCGTATAAGCACCTATTGGCTGACCTTGGGCATTCTCTGATTTCTTTACTCATATCGTTGTCGGATGTGATTGTGGACCCTAAGTACTTAAATCGTCTTACATTTTTTAAGTTGTATCTGTCCATTGTCACATTTTGTCCTACCCTAGCTCTGCCTGGTCTTGAGACATACATATATTTTGTTTTGGCCTCGTTGACTTTAAGCCCCATAAATGCCGCTTGTTTTTCGATTTTTTAAAATATTACTTTTATGACGCTTATGCTCACTGCGTCTATATCGTCGGCATATGCTAGCAGCAAGTTTGATCCACTGGCCCCGAATAGCTGAGTTTTGTTTGCAGTGTTTACAGTTACAGTGTTGTGTATAAAGTTTGCTGTTATATGCGTAAACTATATAAATAAATATTTACTGTTGTAAATAAGTCTCAATAAAGTGCAGATCATTAATAAAAAATTCAAGTAAGTAATAATAAATATTTATTTGAATAAAATATTTTAGTATTTAGCTTTTTTAAATTTTGAGGTTGATTTCTGTCACTCCTAGTGTCAATTAAATAAAATACAATTTTCATTAAAAAGGAATTATTGTTTGTTATGAAAAATCATTTCAAATAATACCTGACCCATTATTTTTATTTTAAAATTGCTTATTACCAAGGTGAGATATCAAATGTTACACATCATATGCGACTACTGTAAGGTTCGCTCGTTTTATTTTGATTCTGCCGGAATTGTTGTTGGGGGTGAGCATTGGTTTTCGGTATTTTATTTGCAGTCTGACGTTTGCGCTTTCGTTACTCTTTTTTCGCTATAAACACATGATTTCAACATTATCTCCCTATAATTAAAATAGTAAAATAAATAGTAAACACTTAAATCACATGTACAATAAACGAATGTAAACAGTAAATACTTGTATCAAGTTATACAATTTTATCAACTTACTTTTCTAAATCTGTATTACACACATTTGCTGCAGTTTTCATTTTTAAAAACTTAATTGCCATAATAAAACAATATTCACGTATGATCTAACACAATAAATTATAGTTTAAAAAAACTAAAACACACGCTCTTAGAGTTAATTAAACTAAAAAGTAAAAAAATAATTCTTAACATAGGAATAAAATTACTGACGAGAAAATTAATGTCACTGTTCTAAAAGTGTGGGGTGCTTTCATTCCGAAACTCAGAGTTAGTTTAAAAATGTCATACAAAGTAGTGACATTGATTGACATTAATTTTTTTTTGACAGTGACATTAATTTTCTTGTCAGTAGTATTATTCCTATGTTAAGAACTATTTTTCGCTTTTTAGTTCGAATTGCAGTAATAAAACAATATTCACGTATGATCTAGCACAATAAATTATAGTTGAAAAAAACTAAAAACACACGCTCTTAGAGTTAATTAAACTAAAATGTAAAAAAATAATTCTTAACATAGGAATAAAATTACTGACGAGAAAATTAATGTCACTGTTCTAAAAGCGTGGGGTGCTTTCATTCCGAAACTCAGAGTTAGTTTAAAAATGTCATACAAAGTAGTGACATTGATTGACATTAATTTTTTTTTGACAGTGACATTAATTTTCTTGTCAGTAGTGTTATTCCTATGTTAAGAACTATTTTTCGCTTTTTAGTTCGAATTGCAGTAATAAAACAATATTCACGTATGATCTAGCACAATAAATTATAGTTGAAAAAAACTAAAAACACGTTTTTAAAGTTAATCAAACTAAAAAGTAAAAAATAATTTTCTACATAGGAATAAAATTACTGACGAGAAAATTAATGTCATGTGGTGTGATTTCATTCCGGAACGCAGCGTTAGATTAAAAATGTCACACAAAGAACCCCACTTTTTTAGAACAGTGATATTAATTATCTCGTCAGTAATTTTATTCGTATGTTAAGAATTATTTATATTATTTTTTAGTTTGATTAACTAAAAAAGCGTGATTTTTATTTTTTTTAAACTATAATTTATTTTTCGCTTTTAAGTTCGATTCGTTTTACACTTAAAAAATTATGTATTAAATGGTAAAAGCACAAAAAAAATGCATCGGTCAGGAATCGAACTCGGGCCGCCCGCGTGGCAGGCGAGCATTACACCACTGAACCACCGATGCGATGAACTGTGTTAATATTTGTTCTGCGCGCATGCGTCGTTCACGCACTAGTTTTATCTCTCTTACTCTCATGTAAAGGATCCCTAAAGAAATTTATAAATCCTGGCGAAAGTAATTAGGATAATCGGATATTTTGATCGAATTATTGCATTGTCGTCGGTCTTTGAGGAGTGTGCAAAGTTTAAATTAAATCTGATCGCTTAAAGTAGGGCAAAATCGAGGCCAAAGAGTCAGTCACAAACATACATACAAGCAAACAAACAATATACAGGTGAAACTAATATAAGCGTGTTAGAAAGGATCCGGATAATAAAAATGTCAATTATATATCAACATATCATACATTTATGAAAGTAATTAACTGTCAATTTGAGCAAAAGGAACCATCGACATCAAAAAGAAAAAAGCTATCCTTCGCTGTCACATTATAAACAAAGGCAACTACTTTGAATTAACGTATTCTATAATGCGTTTCTAATATTGACGAATCAACTACATATGATGAATGTTACACAAAATTGATATAAATAATAATTATTCCGACTAGCTTACAAATAAAAAATTATCGTATGATGAAGTAAGTAATTTAACAGTAAAAAAAACGACTAAATACTAGGAATCGGAACACAGTTTACAGTCGCCGAGTTACGGGATAAACAGGATACAGGATGGGCCATTGATCTAATAGCTAATAACACATGATTCAGGTATTCTAACTAAAAATTTTATGGTACGATATATAGCCATAACATATTATACCAAATAGGAAATACCCTTAAATCAAGTCCCTCTATCTCGATTTTGGGAGTCACGGTGTCCAATAAGATGTCTTGGCATGACCATGTTGCTAACAGTCAGCAAACCAGAGGCTAGGTTTTCTGTGGAAAGCTAGAAAGTTTTTTACTCCTGATCAACTGTTGACGACGTACAAGGCTCAAATTCGACCTCTACTGGAGTATTGCTCGCACATTTGGGATTCAGCACCAAAGCATTCTCTTCGTCTTAAAGATTCCATTCAGAAAAGGGCCATTCGGTTGATAAACAGCTCAACTCTCACAGATACCCTTCACCCTCTAGAACATAGAAAAAGAGTTGCAGACCAGTCATTACTCTACAGATATTTCCATGGCAGATGCTCCAGAAAAATAAAAACTCTTGTACCACCATTGGCCACATTCGGCCGAAGAACTCGGCACGTTGATCAGTCCCACCCATTATCTCTCAAGATTGACACTACAAGGACCAATCTCCATCAAGAATCCTTTTTTTACAGGGCTGCTACGGAATGGAACAAGCTTCCAAAATCAGTTTTTCCAGAGAACTATGACCTGCAACTTTTCAAAAAGTGAGTCCACAATCATTTCCTTTTTATAATCCTTTCCCCTTCTAATAGTCGCAGTGCGGGCCGTACGCGGCCCACACGATAGGTCTACCCTTTTTGCGAATTTTTTCAGTAAAAAAAAAAGTACCAAATAATGATTTATGTCAATTTATTTATGCTCTTGCGGGTAAGACAACCCAGGTATGAACAGGTTAACAGTTCAACATATAACACAATGCCCGTATAAAGACGTTATAAGACAACGAATAGGAATACCAGCAGAATTGCAAAATGCCTTAATGGAAACCGAGATGTCGAAAGAAGACTCATACAATTTTTAAAAGAAGTCAATATTTATAATCAAATATAGAAACCTAAAGGAAAAATCAGGAAACAAAAAAAAACAGATCAAAATATTGATAGGCTAATGGGCTAATGACCATAGCATGTCCCATGTCATTGTATTTGAAAGATATCCAAAAAATAATGTATTACTCCATATCTATAATTTATAATTATATCAAGGTGGGTATTTTAATTAGGTTGATGATTAATTAATGATTAAAAATGAACAAATACCCTAGAAACAAAACAAATATTTGATAAATTTCCAAACTGAAGTGTTGATAGTAGATTAGATATGTGTTTTGATAAAAAAGGTGCTGATCAAAACAAATTGCATAATCATTTTTAGGAGTTTAATAAATATTAAAAATTTGCGAAAAAAATATTGTATTAAGTCAAGGTAAATAGTAATATCATGTCTCGAAGATTGTAAAGAAATACTAAATTTTTCGTTAGGATTTATTTTCTAGCAAAGATATCAACCCGAATTTACTTAACATTTTAAATTATACGTGCGTTAGAGACCAAAGGCCACGTTTAAGAAGGAAGATATAGTTTAAAAATAATTTATCAAAAATGTAAAAGAAAGTTCGTTGGATGAACTTAACCCACACAACTCCAAATACAACAGCTTTGACTAGCATCACATGTTCCTAAACAAAAATTATAATCACAAAATTTAAACTACTTACAAAGGTAAACAATAAAGGAATAGTATATTGTGCAACTAGTGAGATAAGTTGGCGAGAGCGAGAGCGAAGTTGAACGCACGAGCGAGGCGAGAGCGTTTATTCGCTTGAGTGAGCAATCGACAACATCGCACGGGTTGCACATACTATTTTTTATTGCGAATACGGAATAAACGCGAGCATAAAACAAGGGTCCAGACCAAAAATATTAACTGAATTAAAAATATAAACTTTGTAATGTCAACTTAACAGCTGCGCGTTCGGCTGTTAACCGAAAGGTTGGTGGTTCGAATTTGCGTGCGACAAGGATAGTTTGCATGTGCTAAGTATAATTTGCGTGCGCCAAGTAAACTTGTTGCATTTGAATAGGCAAACAGCTATTTTTCAACCGCAATAGCGTGCTCTAAGATACTACTTATTCCGCATGAGTAATAAAAAAATAATTACAGGCCACAAAAAAATATAATAAATAATAAAATAGTTGCTTCTCGGTTATAACTTAGGCGATTTGAAGAGAACTATTCTCTAGCTGTAGAGAATATTCTAAATTTTAAAAAATTACGGTTTTATGAAGAGATGTCTTTTAAGGTTAGGTTAGGTATCATGTGAATGGGGCGTGGTCGCCCCTCCACTGCGAGCCTTAGTAGGTCTATTGTGGCTCACCCCTAGAGGTTACAGTTCACCGCACAATCCATCCCTTCTCACGAAGTTCATGGTTGTATAGGGTGAGATTTTTTTTTGAAATCGGTAGGTTCTAGGTTGGTGTATCCAAATATGTTGAACCTTATTATTGCCAGGCCAGGGCATGAACAAAGTGTATGTTCAGCAGTTTCGTCTACCACGCAGCAAAACCGACAGTCCGTTTGTTGGTTCAGACCTATCTTTCTGAGGTGGTATCTTAGACGACAGTGTCCTGTAAGCAGTCCCGTTAGAATACGCAGGTCATTTCTGCTCCATTCTAGGATCTGCAAGGTTGTGTTTCTCGAGAGTTTAGGTAGAAACGCCTTCGAGTTTCCTCTCCACCCAGTCCGAAATAATTGTTTTGGCGGCACTTGTGGTAACTCCAAAAATCGGTTCTGGTTCAGTGAACGCAGATTCGGCCACCTGTTTTGAAAGGGTGTCGGCTTTTTCGTTTCCCTTCACCCCCTGGTGCCCAGGTACCCACAGTAGGGTCACCCTGTTGTTCGCACTAAGGTACTCTAAGGATTCGATGCAATTCCATACAAGTTTAGAATTTATCTTGTTGGAGTTCAGTGCTTTTAAAGCAGCCTGGCTGTCTGATATTATACTTATGTTTTTGTATGCTAGAGGTTTGTTGGTCAACTCTCTTGCACATAATTCGATAGCGAAGACTTCAGCCTGAAAGATTGTAGCATACCTGCTAAGACTGGTAGATATTTTAATCTTCGGTTTCCTGCTGAAAACACCGAGCCCAACTCCATCTGGGGTTTTAAAGCCATCTGTGTACATTACGTATTCAGTCTCGAGAAAGAGGATTTCTCCCCTTACCTATTCGTCTCTCTTCGGAAAGAGGACTTTGAACGACTTTTCTGCGTGTATTTTTGTGGCTAGCAAGTCAGGAACCATCCCGAGAATTTGGTGGTTTTTTGTTTCACTCAGTATCCAGGAGTGATCCGCACGATAATTTCAAAAGAAGGCGATGAATCTTTTAGGTATTTTTTTACACCGAAGGGTACCTATATTAAATAGAAAAGAACTTTTGGTTTAAAAAAGTTAATTTTGCTACAGCAATACTGTTTATTGTGTTGGCGCTTTTCGAGATGGATTACAGACGAGTTCCTAACAGATATCTTTCTAAGTACCTTTCCTGCTAAGACCAACCGAATATCTTTAACACCTGCAAAAAATTCTTGAGAAATTTTAATTTGAAACAATCCAAAGAAAACCAAGTCTTTAAAATTTTCTCTTATTGACCCAAATTTCAGCAATGAATCCACAAACGTATATTTACCTTAAATCCTGCGGACACGTCTATGTTCCAACCTTCTAATGTAAGGTTTTCACTGTTAATAATTTTTACACAGTTTTGAGGGCAATTCACTATATTAAGGTCGATGAAAGTTGAGTGCCTGGATCTAATTTCAAGAAGTACTGGTTTTCTTCTTTCACTTAGTACTCCTTTGCCGTCCCAGTATTTCTCTCCTGATCCATAAATAACAGCATCTAAATATTGAAAAGTTGAAATAAACATATATACGCAGTACGTTTTTTTTTGCCATTTTTTAATTTGAATAGTCAATAATATTCGATATGCCGACGATACGGCCATCTTAAGCGATAGCATTCAGGGCCTTCAAGAATTATTGGACTGTGTAAACACGACAGGAAGAGAACTAAGTTTGAAAATGAGTCACTAAGACAAAATTTATGATATTCAGTCGCCAACCGCACGCAGATGCTTTCCTATAGATAGACCAACAAAACATTGAGAGAGTTACCCAATTCAAATATCTTGGTTGCTATATCACGAAACAACTAGACCCAGATAAAAAAATTAAGTGCAGAATTGAGATCGCTCGCACGACTTTTATGAAAATGAAAGTATTCTTCTCTAACGACAACCTTAACCTAAAATTACGCCAAAGAATGATAAAACGTTATATTTGGTCGGTGTTGTTATATGGAGCTGAGACCTGGACTCTAAAGGCTGCTACAATCAATCGGCTGGAAGCGTTTGAGGTGTGGTTACATAAAAGAATGCTCCGAATACCCCGGATAGCTAGGCAGACCAACGAAGCAGTGTTACATAGAGCAAATGTGGTTCGCGAGTTATTTGTCACTATAAAGATCATAAAGATATCATACCTGGGGCATGTTCTCAGAGGAGACCGATACAGGGTGCTTCATTTTATAATGAAGGGCAAAATCGAAGGCAGCCGAGGAATTGGAATAAAACAGATGTCATGGCTGAAGAACATTCGCGATTGGACAGGAATACGCAGTGCCGAACAACTATTTAGATTAGCCGAAAACCGCGAACAACTCGCCAATGTAATTGCCAACGTTAGTGGGACCGAAAGAAGAAGTCAATTTTTGTAAAACTTACTGTTAATACTTTTGACAATAATACCATTTCCATCAATGCGAATGAGCGGATAATAATCTTGATACTCCACGTCGAATGTAATACGTCCTTTTAAAATTAATAACGTATTATGTTTTAATGTCAGATTTAACATATGACCAGACGGTACCGTTAAATTATGCATGGTGATGATACTGCACGCTTCTATAGCTGACGACACTTCTTCGACTGAAGTTATCGAGCAATTTTGTGCTCGGATTGCTGGAACAGCAAAAAAAAATAACAATAAAAAGAACATTTTCTAACTAATGTATCAAATAATATGGTCTCTGATTATATGGTTTTTTATTATATTTTATAGATACTATTTAAAATTTTTTTTAACTTATATATACCAATAAATTTTCTTATCAATTAGTATAATAGATATATTTACTTTTAAAATTGTCACGTAATCCAACGTATTTATCTTTAAGTATTATTATCAAATATGTTAAGAACCTTCTACTTTTTTTTTTTTTATGAAAATAGTCGCAAAAAGGGTAGACCTATCGTGTGGGCCGCGGACGGCCCGCACTGCGACTATTAGAAGGGGAAGGGATTATAGAAAGGAAATGATTGTGGACACGCTTTTTAAAAAGTTGTAGGTCATAGTTCTCTGGAAAAACTGATTTTGGAAGCTTATTCCATTCCGTAGCAGCCCTGTAAAAGAAGGATTCTTGATGAAGATTGGTCCTAGTAGTGTCAATCTTGAGAGTAAATGGGTGAGACTGATCAGCGTGCCGAGTTCTTCGGCCGAATGTGGCCAATGGTGGCACAAGAGTTTTTATTTCTCTGGAGCATCTGCCATGGAAATATCTGTAGAGCAATGACTGGTCTGCAACTCTTCTTCTATATTCTAGAGGGTGAAGGGTATCTGTGAGAGTTAAGCTGTTTATCAAGCGAATGGCTCTTTTCTGAATGGAATCTAGAAGACGAAGAGAATGCCTTGGTGCTGAACCCCAAATGTGCGAGCAATACTCCAGTAGAGGTAGGATTTGAGCCTTGTACGTCGTCAACAGTTGATCAGGAGTAAAAAACTTTCTGGCTTTTCACGGAAAACCTAGCCTCTGGCTTGCCGACTTTGCGATGTTAGCAACGTGGTCATGCCAAGACATATTATTGGACACCGTGACTCCCAAAATCGAGATGGAGGGACTTGGTTCAAGGGTTTTTTCGGACATTGTGATGGGATGATTTGAGGAATTCACTTTCTTGGAAAACGTGGCACTTTGTGTTTTTTGGGCGTTAAACTGAACAAGATTGTTGGTTCCCCACTCGACGATTGCTTTAAGATCTCTATTGATGGAATAAACCTGTTCCTGTCAGAGTCTATTTGTATCATTCACCGAAAGTGATCGATAGGATGTGAAAGTTGAGACAAGTGTGCTATCGTCTGCGAAACTGTAAATGGGGTTCGTGGTGGTTTTCAAGAGGTCGTTGATGTGTAAAAGAAATAAGGTGGGGGACAGGATGGAACCCTGGGGGACCCCGGCATTAGTTTTAAACGCATCAGAAGAAATACCGTCAACTGCCACATGTAATGAGCGATCTTGCATGAAGCTCAAGAGCCATTGGCGCAGTTTGGTTGGGAGACCGTAGGCAGATAATTTACTTAACAATGCCTGGTGCCAAACGCGGTCAAAGGCTTTAGATATATCCAAGGCTATTGCACGAGATTCACCAAACTTTTCAATAGTGTTTGTCCAGAGCTGAGTGACATAAGCCAGCAAATCTTCAGTAGACCGAAGTTGTCGAAATCCATATTGTCTGTCATGGATTATCTCAAATTTCTCTAGATATTTGATAAGTTCTGTGTTAATCGCTTTTTCCATAACTTTGGATATGACTGAGAGCAATGCAATAGGGCGATAATTTGCAGGAATAGTCTTCTTTCCTTTTTTCGGAATCGGTTGGACTTTAGCGTTTTTCCACATGGACGGAAATACTCCTTTGCTGTATGATAACTTGAAGAGTCTATAGAGAACTGGGGTGAGCTCTTGAGCACAGGTCTTCAGGACAATTGTCGGAATTCCATCTGGTCCTACTGCCTTATTAGAGTCAAGATTTCGTAGGATTTTCCTGATAGTGCGATGGCGGATAGTGACCTCAGGCATTGATGCGTTTATTTTAGGTATCGTTGGGGGTTGTTATACATATTGAACTCTACAGTAAGAGGCAAGAAACATTTTATGTATAACCAACGGACTCGGCAGACGTTGTCCTGTTTGATTTGCGTGCTTTAAGATTATCACTATCAAACTCAGCGACTCCGAAAACTATGAATTAGACTCTAATATCAGCCTTTTTTGATAGTTTTTATATTTTATTTCTTTTCCACCACTTTCGTTAATCCAATCAATACCAAACTTTACAGGAACACCTGCCGTACTAATCTGAAAATTTCCTAAAAATTTTATCAAATTTGGTCCAGCTGTTTTGGAGTTAAATTAAGCCAAGTCGGACAAAAAAGCGGCACGGCCGTACCATCCTTTTCTCGAAGTAGTTTCGGCTACGGGGTAGCGTGTCAAGCCAAGTTCAAGCTAACAGAATGGCGAGCGAAACCGCGTGTAATATTACACGAACCATTTGGAGCCACTTTTGACTCCCTTATCACTCAAAAACTATTTCACATAAACATGTCAAATTTGACTTATTTATTAAGTCTTGCGAGATACAGATGTGCTTCAAATTTTATAAACACACCTCAAAGAGTTATTTATATATTGACGTCAAAAAATCGTCATTTTTATCACTGACTGACCTATAGATCAAAATTTTAACCCAGTTTCAGATGGCCTAGGAAGTTCAAATTTGGTATCCAGATAGGTAGTTGGGTAAATACAAAAGGAATAAATTAGATACTAGAAAATTATTATCATTTTATTATAATTTTTCAATTAATTACTTATAGTGCCTGTAATGTAAGAATCAGCAATCAAAATTTATGACAGTCGGTCTTTATGTGGATTTTAAGGTCTTTACGTGAATACATAACGAGTGGAATACCACCCTTAATTTTTTTTAATTCAAACATATCAGTTTTAGTACTTGATAACAACTTATGACAGTATAGCAAACCTTTCGTATTTATTACGTTATTAACTGGGATTTAGTATCAATTATTATTTCAATATTTAGGGCGATATTTACTAAAGGGCAGGCTTACCTTGAACTCTCCAGAGTTAAAACCTTAGATGGAGTACATCTTATCAAATTAGATCTAAGTCAAATCAAGGCACAAGAAAGCTCTATTGTACATTCGCCTAAGCACGTTATACTGCTCCGAAAAAAATTCCGGATACTAAATGAGCAATTCACTCGAACATTTAAAAGATACAAGAAAATATAGAAAATAACACAAAAAAGACAATTATACCCTGTAAACGTAGGAAAATACAGTAGGATAACAAAAATTATTTGGTTTTAATTTTATTATGATACCTACTATATTATTCTGATACCTACTATATTATTATGATACCTACTAATAATTTCTGTACAAAAATTAATGATATCCCATCAAAAACTTAAATGTGAAATGAGAGCCAAGTTCAATATCATGATACATGCCTTGGTTGTTGACTTCAACGACAAAAGAAGTGAGATCTAAATGGGTGCCAAGTTCAATGGTCAGTCCTGAAATTTATTTATAACAACATAAAATATTTGATAACAACTTAAAATATCATTTCTTTCAATAACTTGGGATAATATATTGAAGCCTAAGGTCTGACTTGGCTAGTTCGAATATAAGAATTAATATTTAGTACCTACTAAAAGTAGCTTTAGAACTTGCAAAAGCTATAATATAATTCGTATAATCAAACTAGCCAAGTCAGACCTTATGCTTCAATATCAATATTCGGTTGATAAACAGCTCAATTCTCACAGATACCCTTCACCCACTAGAACATAGAAGAAGAGTTGCAGACCAGACATTACTCTACAGATATTTCCATGGCAGATGCTCCAAAAAAATAAAAACTCTTGTACCACCACTGGCCACATTCGGCCAAAGAACTCGGCACGCTGATCGGTCTCATCCATTTACTCTCAAGATTGACACTACAAGGACCAATCTCCATCAAGAAAGCTTCTTTAACAGGGCTGCGATAGAATGGAACAAGCTTCCAAAATCAGTTTTTCCAGAGAGCTATGACCTGCAACTTTTTAAAAAGCAGGTCCACAATCATTTCCTTTTTATAATCCCTTCCCCTTATAATATTCGCAGTGCGGGCCGTCCGCGGCCCACACGATAGGTCTACCCTTTTTGCGACTATTTTCAATAAAAAAAAATATTATTTTAAGTTATTAGAAGAAATGATAGTTTAATTTGTTATAAAATATTTTGTGTTGTTATAAATAAATTTCAGGACTTGGCACCCATTTAGATCTCACTATTTTTGTCGTTGAAGACAACAACCAAGGCATATATCATAATATTAAACTTGCCTCTCATTTCAAATTTATGTTTTTGATGGGATTGTTATTTTCAACTCTCATCACACCTATAAGCCAGATGCGGGTACTTTTCGTAAGAATCATAAAATGAAACTGAAACTGAATTTTCTGTTTTGTAGATGACATAGTCTTAAAGGTACGGAAAAAGAGGAAAGAATATATGTTTTTGATTTAAAAAAAAACATCGGTTTTGGGAAACGCCACTGAGTGTCATAAAATAAAAATAGATATTTTGATTGGGATTTCCCAAGACAATAAATTAAAACTTTTAACAAATATTTAAGTAGCCATAAAAGTGCAAATTGGAAAACATTACTAGTAGTAAGTAGTGTAATTATTAATAGTCGTAACACATCATCATAAGCTTATGCATTGCAATTTATTATTTAAATTAAAAAAAATATTGTAGATTTGTAAATATCATAAACTAAGTTTTTTTACAATAAAGTGTAATTTTGTGTTTATATAAGGTCAGGAGATATTGTGCTAATGGTAAGAAATATTGCCAAGCTTTAAACTTTTAAAATTGAAGCTATTTAATATGCGCGAGAGAGAAAGTAGAGCGTTTGAGGTTCGTGTGATAGAACAGGACACAACATAGCAGCTGCACGCTACCTGAACTGGAGAAATCAGATCGGTGTAGTTACAGTGCAACAGAAGTAGCTTGGCGGGCGAAGAAACACAAAATCTGCGCACAACGAAAACATTCGAATAACGATCCGATCGGCGACGACGAAATTTTCAGTAATCATGAGTCTCAAGTAATTTCGAAGAAAGAAGTTTACGAAAGTGAAGTATATTTAGCCGAATATTTGTTATTTTAGAGCATAGTCGCCCGCCAAGCTACTTCTGTTGTACTGCACATATTATACTCTATGCTCCCCTGTCTGTAATCGGGATTGGCAAACTATACACTATACCAGGGGTCTCCAAACTTTCCAGCCTTAGGGCCATACTGATTACTCCAGTAAGTTCCGAGGGCCAAAACCATATTATCATTGTTGCCGGTGGTAAAAAGTAAAATAGTCCACTGATGAAAAAAAAAGTCCGAAAAAGTACGCAACGTTTAAAAAAGGCTGCAAATCGGACTAAAGTCCGCAAAACGGCAACACTGCATATTATTAATTTTCCTGTCATTATCTGTAATTGATACTGGTTCAATCACAACTACGAAGTAAATGTTTTTCACATTTTAAAACGTGTGAAATATTCAGCCACACCACTGAGAATGAGTTTCCTATCGATTTTGCAATCGAAACTTTGAGTGCTTTGAAAATAAATTTTGATACTCGTTTCTCGAACTTTGATGCCATTGCGAATCAAATTAAGATTTTTCAGAATCCTTTTGATACTGACATTGAAACCCTAGCCCCGGAACTTCAAATAGAAATGATTGATCTACAGTGCAGTTATATAATTAAGAACAAATATCAAAACTCATCTTTGTTGGAATTTTATAAGAGTCTTCCACTGACACAATTTGATAATTTGCATAAAATTGCTCGTGGGCTGTTTTCTGTTTTTGGTACTACTTATTTGTGTGAGAAGACCTTCTCCAAAATGAAGTACACAAAAAATGTTTACAGATCTAAATTAACTGATGAGCATCTTAAATCTCTTTTAATAATTGGTACAAGTAAAATTAGTCCACAACTACAAACTATTGTCAGTGGAAAATCTCAATTACATAAATCTCATTAGTATTTCATATGTCATTATGCTTGTTATAAGTTATGTTTTTATTTAAAATGTATAAAATGTTAGTTGGATTCATTTCAATAATTTGTTAGTTATTATATACTGAAGTTAAATTTCCTGCATATTATACAACTTATTATACAACTTATCACAACTTATCACAAAAACAATAACAATAAGCCTACAACAATGTTATGAGTAGTTAGCCCATGACCATATCAATGTAGATGTCATATTAATAATTATTCAACATAAAATTAAAATACTTCAGTAAACTAAATTTAATTTGCTATAAAAAATATGTTCTCTAAAAGGAGTTTTCAAGAATGCTAGCTCTCCTCGGGCCGGACAAAATCTGTCCGCGGGCCGGATGTGGCCCTCGGGCCGTAGTTTGGGGACCCCTGTTTTAGGGAAATACCCAAAATAGCTCTCTCCATAGCTCGTGTCACTTATAATTTATTGATGAATTTGGAGACCCCTGCACTATACTATAAAAATTGTACATAAATATTTGTTAAAATATTTTGCTTTTTTCCAAAAAATTCCAAATAAATCGTTGTTTTTTTAAAATTCAAAAATAACATTTTTCTTAAACTAAGAATCGGTTCAAACTTTTATCCCTTTCAAGTTGTGACAAGTCCCCCAAAAAAGGGGAGACGTGTATTTCGTTGAAAAGCAATTTTTATGAAACGTTTAAAAGTAATTATCTTTTTTTTAAAAAAATGTGAATTAGATTTTAGAGCATTTCACAACATATAGACCAATATAACGCCTTGCATAAAAAATAACAGATATTGAAAATTATTTGCATCAGTCTTAAAAGTAAAAACGATATTTGAGTTTAACTCTCTAATGAAAATTTTTAAATTTTTCGTCTATTTTAGTTACTTTTTCTTACGTTAGTACTAAGTCCTGTGTTTGCATCAACGTTTTGCCAGTGGCAGTTGGGATGCTGAAAACCAACTTTCATACCATTTATAGGTGGTCGTCCACGTGGTCGAGGTGTATTTGGTTTTTTCTCTTTCGCAATTTTTGCCGACCACTCTTTTGGCATTCTGTCCACGTAGTCTCTCCATTCTCTTCTTCGGTTTTTTGCCCATCTTAATACGTCTTGAATCTCACATATTTCCCTTATTTCTTCATTTCTCTTCCGGTCGAAAAACGTATGTCCTGTTATTGATCTTAGTGTTCGCATTTCTGTTGTTCTTAAAAGTCGTTTGGTTGTTGCGTTCTCCGCTCTGGTTTCTATCGCGTATGTCATGACCGGTCTTACGCAAGTTTTAGATATTCTGACTTTACTCCTAGTGCTCATATGTTTATTCCGCCTAATTAAACTCTTAAGTATCCTGATATTAATGAGGCCTATGTTGTTTGGGCTTTTTTCTTCGTCCTTTAGGTTACTATTACTTGTTAAGTTTGCCCCTAGATATTTGAAGGACATCACATGTTATACACTCTGATCGTAAATCGCTAGTTTGCATCTTCTTGGCTCTCCATATACTGTAAGGGATTTTGTTTTCTTTATGGATATTTGTATGATTAGTTACGTTTTATGGATTTTATGCTTATACTGCTGGTTTTGCTCTGTTACCTTTAAAAAATATATATATATATATTCTGGGAGAAAATATATACTCAGATTGGTGACAAATTGTATGTGCATGTATAAGCCTCTATAGGGAGAGGGATAATCTTAAAAATGATATGTCGGTAAAAATAAAAAGTGTAACCACGTGCATTTGTAAATTTACAATTATTTTAATCAAGCGTTTTAAATGTTTCCGTTAAAACGTCAACGAAGTTATAAATAGCTTATTGATAAAGTGTATTTTATACAAATGAAGAAAAAGTTTATCCTATCTTACATTACAAAAAATATCTGTAAATAAGGTGCGAGCTACCCAGGGGGCCATGGTATGGTTAATGTTGGGCATCCTCCTCAGAGACAGGATGACTAATGAGGAGATAAGACGGAGAACGGGTGTTATAGATGCAATACAAAAAATAACATTCTTAAACTGAAACTAACTCATTTGCTTAACGCTATTTACGAGAGCGAGAAGCTGCCAAACGACTGGGTGAATTCTACCTACATTCTACAGGACTGCTTACAGGACACTGTTTAAGATACCACCTCGGAAGAATAGGTCTGAATTAACAAACGGACTGTCAGTTTTGCTGCGTGGAGGACAAACTGCTGAACATATACTATGTTCGTGCCCCGGCCTGGGAAGAATAAGTTTCAACATATTTGGTTACACCAACCTAGAACTTTCCGATTTCAAAAAAATCTCACCCTATACAACCATGAACTTCGTGAGAAGGGCTGGTTTGTGCGGTGAACTGTAACCTCTAGGGGTAAGCCTCAATAGACCTACTAAAGGTTGCAGTGGAGGGGCGACCACGCCCCACTCACATGATACCTAACCTAAAAAGACATCTCCATAAAACCGAATTTTTTTAAAATTTAGAATATTCTCTACAGCTAGAGAAGACATTCTTTTTTTGTGGCCTGTAATTATTTTTTTATTACTCATGCGAAATTAGTAGTATCTTAGAGCTAACTTAACCTACATTAAAATCGTATAGTACCGATTATAATTTCAAATAGTGTATGTATACCTAATAGACCGCGAGAATGCCGCGACGTGTTTTAGATCTAGATGCATTAATATTGAATGTACATGCTTATTTTACTGCTAAAAAGGACAATGAAGGTCCGTTGCTACCATTTTTATCTATACGTTAGCGTGTGTGTGATGCGATGGGTATTGGTGAAACAAAATTAACCTCAGTTTTAAAAAGTGTGAAAGATGGAAATAGTGAACAAAAAGTTGAAAAATATAAACCCCGCCGACATCCAAACACTGTTGACATTCCCGAAGCTTACAAATTTGAAATTCACGACATTGTGTACAAAATTCGTGATAAAAAAGAACATGTCTCTTTAAATTTAATAAAAAAAAGTAAAAGAAAAAGATGTATTTGAAATATCTAGAACGAGTCGTTGGAGAATTTTGAAACATATGGGGTTCAAGTTTAAAAATGAAGACAACCGAAAAGGTTTGTATGAAAAAGCTAGAGTCGTGCAATATTTTTTTAAATTTTTAAGAAATTATACTTACTGTAAAAAATAATGCTCTTTATTTGTTTATCTGGACGCAACTTGGATTTTTGCTAATTATTAGCGATAGATAAGAGACACGAAAAAAAAATTACAAAGTGGATCAAATTATGAATATCGTGTGCTAAGATTTCCGCCTTATCATTGCAAATTTAATCCCATTGAGTATATTTGGGTAATATGCAAAACTTATTATGACAGTCACATTGGATCTCATGGTTACAGTGATAAGGCTGTTTTGGAAACCTGGCAACAAGCACTTAATACTGCCACTTCGAAAATTTGGAAAAAATGAGTCACAAAATGTGAAATTTTTTCATAAAGAAATGGTGGGTTCGTGGAAACCACATTGAAGCAGTTAATCCTGTTATTATTTACAATCCAAATGAGGATAGCGACGACAGCGATTCCAATTATGATGACTATAAATATGATGTAATAACGTAGGTACTACATTTTTTTTTATATATAGTCGCGCAAAAAGGGTAGACCTATCGTGTGGGCCGCGGACGGCCCGCACTGCGACTATTGTAAGGGGAAGGGATTATAGAAAGGAAATGATTGTGGACCTGCTTTTTAAAAAGTTGCAGGTCATAGTTCTCTGGAAAAACTGATTTTGGAAGCTTGTTCCATTCCGTAGCAGCCCTGTAAAAGAAGGATTCTTGATGGAGATTGGTCCTTGTAGTGTCAATCTTGAGAGTAAATGGGTGAGACTGATCAGCGTGCCGAGTTCTTCGGCCGAATGTGGCCAATGGTGGTACAAGAGTTTTTATTTCTCTGGAGCATCTGCCATGGAAATATCTGTAGAGTAATGACTGGTCTGCAATTTTTCTTCTATGTTCTAGAGGATAAAGGGCATCTGTGAGAGTTGAGCTGTTTATCAACCGAATGGCCCTTTTCTGAATGGAATCTAGAAGACGAAGAGAATGCCTTGGTGCTGAACCCCCAATGCGCGAGCAATACTCTAAGTAGAGGTCGGATTTGAGCCTTGTACGTCATCAACAGTTGATCAGGAGTAAAAAACTTTCTAGCTTCCCACAGAAAACCTAGCCTCTGGCTTGCTGACTTTGCGATGTTAGCAACATGGTCATGCCAAGACATATTATTGAACACCGTGATTCCCAAAATCGAAATGGAGGGACGTGATTAAACATATTTATTTAATTAGTGCCAATAATTCATTTTTGTTGCATTCCCGTTTAATATAATAAAATATGTGCCTATTTCTAACCAAAAAACTCATCGAGAGCTACATCATCAATTTTTGTTCACAATAAAGCAAAAAAATAAAGTAAAACCTTTTAACAAAAGCATAATAATAAACAAAAAAATTTCGGGTTTAAATTATAGGGGAATTTACTAATGTACCTCTCAACACAGTGCGACCATTAAGTCGATGCCTAGGTAACTAATCCGAAACCATCGTATATTGGTGAAAGGAGGCTATACTCTTTACCTAGCTTTGCTTTAAAATAATTTTAAATTGATCAAGATGAATTAAACATGTTAAAAATGATAAAGAGTTATCAATACCTTTAAAACGGATTACAGATCTAACACATAAATGTTAACCTTAAATGGAAATTACCATAAAATTGCACAGAATTATAAACAAGCAACTTAAACAAATAAAAAAAATCAAGGAGACAACGATAATTTGTTAAAAAATTATTTACGAAACTATTAAGTAATATTGGCGTCATACTTAATTTTTAAAAATATTAACAACTTTATATTATTTGTTATTTTTTATATTGAGATAAAAACGAAGATTTCCGCAATTAAAATTATGTAAAGTATTTACAAAACAATCCAATGCAACAGTTATTAATTTAGTCCAGTCAAAAAGACTGTGATATCGGGTTTTTGGCAGATATGACTGAAACTATATAAAAATAATCAAAAAAATACGTACAAAACTGTGAGTGAAGTAAAAAAGTTTTTACCTCCCAGGAAGAGGGTAAAAAAAATTAAATACTACCTCGAAATACGATTTTTGGGTTATATTTTGAAAATATCAAAAAAAGTTTAAAATAAAAGTTGTAGAGCATAAAATTTTAGGCCTTCCTCTATTAGACCATTTTTTCCCTAAAACGCACCCTTTCACCAATTCGACGGTTTAGAGAAATAAAAAAAAGAAAATTCAATACAAAATTGGGCTTTTTTAATATTTTATTTTTTTAACAAACTTACAAACAACAATCGTAGAAATTTTTTTTTCGTCCCTTTTATTAAAAGTCAAGGGGTGAAAACGTTTTTTGCCCGATTTATGAACAGCCAAAAAGTGTTAAAAAAGGCACGTCTAGCTGTGCATAGAGGTTTGTTGGTTTCTACTCTTGTGTATAATAGTGAATGTTGGGTTTGGTAAAAAAAACATGAAAATGGGATTAATGCTGCGGAGATGAGTAGTATGAGAAGTATAGCCGGAGTGACACGGTTGGATAAAGTAAAGAATAGTGAGATAAGAGAACGCTGTGGTGTAAAAGAAGATGTTATTACAAAGATAGATAAAGGAATGCTTAGATGGTTTGAACACGTAGAAAGGATGGATGAAGGAAGATTGACGAAACAAATTTATAAGGCGAGTGTGAATGGAAAAGTCGGTAGAGGTCGACCT
The DNA here is from genome assembly GCA_950111635.1 of Agelastica alni. NCBI lineage: Eukaryota > Metazoa > Arthropoda > Insecta > Coleoptera > Chrysomelidae > Agelastica > Agelastica alni. The sequence continues at coordinate 18,111,318 of OX467719.1, read as the reverse complement.
CGGAGAACATATCTCGATCAGATCAACATTGTTTTGTAGAAAAGCAAGGTCAAGAGTACCAACACCCGACGAGCATGTATGAGAGCACTGATGAAAGTAAAAGAAGTAAAAGATGTGTGTAAGAACCGTAGCTAGTGGAAAGAAGTGGTCTCTGCCTACCCCTGCTTATTAGCATGTAATTGGTTTGTGCCGTGTTTATTTTTAAACCAAATACTCCGCAAGCTTTAGTTATATTATGCGAAACACGAAATATCAATTCTTGCATCTGTTGTAGTGCCCTTAGCCAAGAAAATATGTAAAAAGGTTTAATAAGAGCCCAATGAACTCGGCTGACCATTCACGGGAATCATAAACATCAACCCGTTGAACTCAATTCAATGTTTACAAACCAGCACGTAGCTGTTTCGCGATGCTCGCATAATTTATCAATAATCTTTAGTATTTAACCAGGAGTGTTTTGAAAGGAAAACAGAAGTGTCATGTTTACGGTCGTCGACTGATGTCGCTGTACCTGTCGAGTCAGCGTTCAGTCGTAGGTCAAGTTCAACGCATTTTTTGTAAATAAACAACTATTCAATTAAATTAGTCTAGTATTAGGTAAACGTTCCTATTTTATTTCAACAAGAGTTTCCCGTAACCTTAAGGTACCTAAGAACTACATGGCACAGATACATTACACTGTTGATCGAAGGCAAGATCGAAGGCCGCAAAGGGATCGAAAGGAAAAAATGTCTTGGCTGCGAAATATCAGACATCGGACAGGGCTAAACGAATTACAGTCGTTAATACATAACGCAAGAAACAGAAAAGCAATGGAGTATGTTATCGCAAACATCCGTTAGTGGATAGGCATTAGAAGAAGAAGGATGTCTTGTGAATAAAAGTTAATTAAAGACCATGGCAGCGTTTATATTTTAAATAATGTTGATTTTTACCAATAACTACGAATTAAAAGTAAATTTAAACGGAATGTATTTTTACATACATACATACATAAAGTCACGCCTTTTTCCCATAGGGGTAGGCAGAGACCACTTCCTTCCACTTCCGCTACGGTTCGTACACACATATTTTGCTTCCTCTACTTTCATCAGTGCTCTCATACATGCTCTTCGGTTGTTGGTACTCTTGACCTGGCCTTTCTTCAAAACAATGTTGATCTGATCGAGATATGTTCTCCGAGGTCGACCTCTACCGATTTGCCCATTCACACTCGCCTTATAAATTTGTTTCGTCAATCTTCCTTCATCCATCCTTTCTACGTGTCCAAACCATCTAAGCATTCCTTTATCTATCTTTGTGACCACATCTTCTTTCACACCACAGCGTTTTCTTATCTCACTATTCTTAACTTTATCCAACCGAGTCACTCCGGCTATACTTCTCAGACTACTCATCTCCGCAGCATTAATCCTATTTTCATGCTTCTTCTGCCAAACCCAACATTCACTACCATACATAAGTGTAGGAACCAACACACCTCTATGCTCCGCCAGACGTGCCTTTTTTGACACTTTCTGGCTATTCATAAAGTTATGCAGTGCCCCATTCATTTGTTTTCCTGCCAACACCCTTCGCTCAATGTCACTGTCATACTTTCCATCTCTAGTAAATTTTGAACCCAAGTACACAAATTCATTAACTTGTTCCACTCTTTCTCCCTCAATCGAAACCCCACAGTTTGTTATCCTTTCTTCTCTTTCAAAAACCATTACTTTCGTTTTGCTCACATTTATTTTCATCCCTCTGATTTTCAGGGAATCATGCATAACATTAACCATCGCCTGCAACTCCTCTTCAGATAACGCTAATATAACTTGATCATCGGCGTAAAGGAGGCATTTGACGATCAAATCATTCATTTTTAATCCATACGCACTTTTTTCAGATCTTTTAAACAATTGTCTATGTATAAGTTAAACAGCCATGGCGAAGCCACACATCCCTGTCTCACACCTTTTTCGGTGTTAAATCAGTCCGTGCAAGCTCCGTTTATCCTGACACAAGCAGAAGAATCCTCATAAAGTTATTTCAGTGCTCGTATTAAACTACCGCTCACCCCATACATAGACTATGTCGACCACAATTCACTCCTCACCACTCTGTCATAGGCCTTTTCCAAATCTATAAAAGCGCAATAGACCTTCTGACTTTTAGCCAAGAATTATTCGACTATACCTCGTAAGGAAAAGACCTGATCCATACATCTCCTTTCTCTTCTAAATCCTGCTTGCACATCCCATAACATCTTCTCAGTTTCATTCGTTACTCTTTTGATCAATATCTTTGCATACAGCTTGCCGACTATTTGTATTTTTAATCCACCAATTAGCGTCTAATGACGTTCCTCCCGATATGACAACTTATTGGAGGTCATAGTTATAAAGGTAAACATAATTTTGTTGAGAAAATAAATTTCATTTTTCGAAACAAAATGAAAGTCGTGTTTATCGAAGCAAACTACAGGAATCTACCAAATGTTAGTGTCGACATGGTAGCAACTTTTTTTGTTCAAAGTTTTCAAGTGTAGAAGTGAAAGGAACTAACCTATTACGGTATGTTTAAATCACAGTTACTTTGTTTATTATTTAGCAGCTTTTATATGTACCAATTATTTAACTGCTCCCCAAAAGTTAAGGAAGTTCATAAATTCGGAGATCGTGTTTTAACAAATTACGATTTTTGGTCGCCAAGTGTTTATATTGTTACAATTTTTAGTTCTTTATGGGTTCGGCGATTAAAACTCTCGATACAGTAACAAAACAATGTTTATTATACAATACAATACGATAAATTTTATTTTCATTAACCACTTAGATATTCACTTAGCTATACAACTTTTACAACTCTATATAACTATTTACATTTACTAATTCATAAACACATAAGCCGATACTGCCTCTTGCTGTAATCGCTTCCCCTTTTATACATCGATATCACAATTCCAGATCATTCTTCCTGTTTCTCCATTATTCGACGCGGCTTCGAGAGGTTGCGCGACCTTGCTAGGCCCCGTCGGCGGCGACAAAGCAAAGCGGTCGATTTCTCGGTTGCCGACAGGACCGGATTTGTAACAATTTGTTATAAATTGAATGTTTTTTCTTTCATGTAAGCGTTTGTTTATAACTGGCCTGTTGGCTCTGCCAGTGCCAAAAACTTAAGAAAAAAAAAGCGTTTGTTTGCCATTTTGTGCAATACGTTTGCAGTTTTAAACAACAAAAACAACGATGTGAGGTTGTGTACCATTTTAATTTTATTAAAATCTAGCTGCGGAAATAAGTAGCCTGAGAAGTATAGCCGGAGTGACTTGGTTGGATAAAGTAAAAAATAGTGAGATAAGAGAACGTTGTGGTGTGAAAGAATATGTGGTTACAAAGATAGATAAAGGAATGCTTAGATGGTTTGGACACGTAGAAAGGATGGATGAAGGAAGATTGACGAAACAAATTTATAAGGCGAGTGTGAATGGGAAAGTCGGTAAAGGTCGACCTCGGAGAACATATCTCGATCAGATCAACATTGTTTTGAGGAAAAGCAAGGTCAAGAGTACCAACAACCGACGAGCATGCATGAGAGCATGGTCTCTGCCTACCCCTACGGGAGAGGGGCATGACTGTATGTATGTATGCATGTAAAATCTAGCTTTTGCCCGCGACTTCGGCCACGTAAAAGTCGAAAATGGTTCTAATAGGATTTTTAGTCTTTTTACGTTATTAATTTTGTAATAACATAAATTATAATTTTAAAATGTTTGAATAAGTACTTATAAAATTTAACAATCTTTATTACAGTGTAAGGAATTAAATGTTAAATAAACATGAAAATAAAATAAAAAATTTTTATATTTGTTGAACAGGAAGCTTGGCCTTTCATCTGTTGAAAGTGATACGGGGTTATTATCTTTATACAACGAAATCGAAATACTACACGTACCGCAGTATTTCTTTGTTAATAATTTTTTTTCTTTTGGGTGCTAGAATCACCAGGCTACTCTGTGCGCTTACTCTGGAGCATGCCACGTACAACTGGCCGTGGGAGAAGCAACTTTCTCTTAAGCCTACTTCCGCTACCTTAAGAGTTTGACCTTGAGCTTTGTTTATGTTTATGGTGAAGCAGACTTTGCTAGGAAACTGCACTCTCTTGAATTCGAAGGGGTAATTAGGATTAGAGGAAGAGGAGTTGCAGGCGATGATTAATGTTATGCATGGTTCCCTAAAAACCAAAGGGATGAAAATAAATGTGAGCAAAACGAAAGTAATGGTTTTTGAAAGAGAAGAAAGCATAACAAACTGTGGGGTTTCGATTGAGGGAGAAAAAGTGGAACAAGTTAATGAATTTGTGTACTTGGGTTCAAAATTTACTAGAGATGGAAAGTATGACAGTGACATTGAGCGAAGGGTGTTGGCAGGAAAACAAATGAATGGGGCACTGCATAGCTTTATGAATAGCCAGAAAGTGTCAAAAAAGGCACGTCTGACGGTGCATAGAGGTGTGTTGGTTCCTACACTTATATATGGTAGTGAATGTTGGGTTTGGCAGAAGCATAAAAATAGGATTAATGCTGCGGAGATGAGTAGTCTGAGAAGTATAGCCGGAGTAACTCGGTTGGATAAAGTTAAGAATAGTGAGATAAGAAAATGCTGTGGTGTAAAAGAAGATGTGGTCACAAAGATAGATAAAGGAATGCTTAGATGGTTTGGACACGTAGAAAGGATGGATGAAGGAAGATTGACGAAACAAATTTATAAGGCGAGTGTGAATGGGCAAATCGGTAGAGGTCGACCTCGGAGAACATATCTCGATCAGATCAACATTGTTTTGAAGAAAGGCCAGGTCAAGAGTACCAACAACCGAAGAGCATGTATAAGAGCACTGATGAAAGTAGAGGAAGCAAAAGATGTGTGTACGAACCGTAGCTGAAGTGGAAGGAAGTGGTCTCTGCCTACCCCTATGGGAAAAAGGCGTGACTTTATGTATGTATGGGAATCCTAGGAATAAATACAGACTTTCCTCAAGAACTACCTGTCAGTATAGTTGCTTTGATTGCATTGCGATGCAATGTTTTCAATTGCAATCTGGTGCCATTGCATAATTTTGATGGATTTATATTACGCAGCAACATAAATGGCGCGCCAACTTTCAATTTTAATATGTGAGTTGAGAGACCGGGAGTTTTTAGTTTATTCAGGAACACACGAGTTTTATATCATACAGGAATTTTTCGCAAAACTTTTATAACAACAAAACGTATGGTATTTTTTCATTCGTTTCACTGGAAATTAGTCGTGAGGATCTCTCGGGTCGCACCCAGACCACCGGAGAGCACTGATATTTGTTAATGGAACTCGTCTCAAACGTCTTTTGGACGGTTGTGATTCACATTCCAGGCCAGACAGATGTTCCAAAAAAAAATGTTTTCTGGTTTGGTGTTTGGTTTGAGCCTCGTTACATGAAGAAAGACCAATCTCGGGACAATTTCTACTTTGCATACTTGTTCAGTTTGTCCCACTAAATATCTGCGTTTTTTCTTGTGAGTGACCAGAGATTAATCACTGTTTTCTTTTTATCTGTGAATTTGCTTTGCTCGGTTGATTTTGTAACTGCATGTTCCTCATGGTTGTGCTAGTTTTAGCTTCCCGAATTGCAACGTTAAGTTGCTTCGTGGTAATCTGTTTTTCAGTTGCTATTTTTGTTCTTGTGAGTAGTCACTGCTGAAATAACTGCTTTTGATAATACACCAAGGTCAAGTTTTAAACCTGAACTATGTGGCCTGTCGCAGGGTATTGTTTACTATGACACATTTACACTTTTGTTGCGGATCCCGAATAATGAAATCCTTATGTTTCACAATACTTTTCGGGTAAGATATCTCTTTCTTTAGTGGATTTTTAAACATTTTCAATTTCGTCAGCACAAAATGTATTAAAAACATCCGAATTTACAATTTACATCGATCAGTTTTTGATGTTCTTTGAGGTTAGAGTTTGTTTCATAGACAATACTTATACTAATAGATAGGCAACTGTATACACATTTTAAAAACCGTTTTACTTTGCTGCTTTCTTCTGAAAACACCGACAACTTATTAGTTATGGCGGGAAAGTTTAAAATATCTTATATGAATTAAATATTTAATGTTTTCGATGCACGTCACCTGAACTAAAATAGCTGTCAGGTGACGCGTATCGAAATGGTATATTTCATTAGGAGTCGAGAAAATAGGCTTTTCCGTCTGCGCGCGACATGTTTTCAAGCGAGGCGCAGCCGAACACGGAAATTCTCGCAAGCACATAAAAAGCATTTATGGACCTGTACTGAACGATACTTTTCATTATATCTACCTGAAAACTACAAACTGTTAAGATATTATCACTAAAAATATCAAAAAATTGTCAAAAAACAAACGTTATTTACCTTGTTACTAAGATACCACCTCAGAAAGATAGGTCTTAATCAACAAACGGACTGTCGGTTTTGCTACGTGGAAGACGAAACTTCTGAACATATTCTATGTTCATGCCCCGGCCTGGGAAAAAACATATTTGGTTTTACCAACCCAGAACCATCCGATTTTAAGAAAATCTCAATCCCAAACAACCATGAACTTCGTAAGAGGTGCTGCTGGATTGTGCGGTAAACTGTAACCTCTAGGGGTGAGCCGCAATAGACCTACTAAAGGTTGGAGTGGAGGGGCGACCTACGCCCCACTCACATGATCCCTAACCTAACCTAACCTAACCTCCGTCTATTTATCGCGGCTATATTCAAATAACAATATAAGCAAGAATAAGGTTCAACATATTTGGTTACACCAACGTAGAACCTATCGATTTCAAAATAATCAAACCCCATACAACCATGAACTTCGTGAGAAGGGCTGAAGAAAGAAGATATAAGAAGAATAGAGGCTTTCGAACACTGGACATACCGGAGAATACTAAAAATTAGCTGGATAGACAGAATAATAAATATTGAAGTGCTATGCTCTCCTTCGAGAGAACTGGAGTAGGCAGATTGAGACCTTAGAGATAACTAATGCCAAGACCTGAGGAGTAGGCAGATTAAGACCCCGGCGTCAAGTCACAAATCCCTAAACCTTACCCGAGTGACTACATCTGAGGAGTAGGCAGATTGAGGCCTCAGTGTGGAAATCATTCTTTTTTTGTGACTACACCTGGGGAGTAGGCAGATTGAGACCTCAGTGTGAAAATCACTTCCCATCCCCAATTTACTTTCTACTTCTTAAAAATGGTTTGAAAATCGAAGTCGAAACGTCGAAATAAACAAATTTCTAGACGCGGTTTAACCCGAACTTTAAATATTACAAATATTTATGACCACGGAAAATTACCCGAATATATCATTTTATTCTTGTTTTATAAACTTCTTCCATTCTTTTCTGTCTCTTGTCAGTGTCTTTGCTTTGCTCCATTGTTTATTTCTTTCTTGTAAAGTCTTTTCTATCATGTCATTCCAGGTTTTTCCAGGCCTTCCTCTTTTTTTTTGTTTTGTGTTTTTTTATAGATTTGTTTAACAGTTCTATTGTTTGACATTCTCTGTATGTGTTTAACACAATCTCAATTGTTTTTGTTCCATGAATGAAATAATATCTGCTATGTCTAGTTCTTCTCTTATTTGGGTATTTCTTATCTTATCTCTCCTTGTCACTTCTTTAATTCAAAATCAAATATTTCATTTATGTTGCTTGTATTCTACTTTTGATTTTTTTTTTGATAATATTCAAGATTCACATCTATATGTTAATACAGGTCTATATATTGTCTTGAATATTTTTAGTTTTGTCTGTGTTGAGATTTCTCTTTTGTTGATAAATTTCCTATTCATTGCATAATACAGTTTTATGGTTTTCTTGATTTTGTCGTTGATTTCCGCTTCATGTCTTTCCTTTGTTACTACTAGATATTAAAACTTTTTAACTTGTTTTATTTTTATATTATCTATCATAATATTTATTTTCTTGTTTTCCATAGTCCTCACTTTGGTTTTAACTTTATTTATTTTCATCTGTTTTCTCTTTAGTGCTTCATTCCATACATCTATATTAGGTTTATTTTAATTTTACTAAATTAATTTGTTTTATTAAAAAACTTTTAATAAGTTATATTTAAAATAGATATTTACAGATTCCCGTAAAATCACAAAATATCTTACTTTTACAGATACTATTAACAAATGTCTTGTTTACATAAATGGATTATTAGCGATAAAATTGATAACAAATAAGTAGATACCAGACTTTTTTCAAGATTCGATAATCATTTAAGTATTAGGTAAGTACAAGAGTTCGTTCGTATTACACTGCAAAACATGGATCCATTAAAGAGGAATATCAAAAAAAAGAATCCGAGAGAAACCGCATCTATACTATCAATTATAACTTTCATGTAAGTATATTTTGTTATTTGGTAACATTCAATTATTAATAACAGATTTTGAACGTATTTATGATAAGATAAAATATTTAAAACGTCCCATATCGCTTGAAATTGAAATGTTCACGAAACATTTGTTTCTTATTAAATATATTTGGCACAATCAATGGTATGTTCTAGATGGCTTCTGTCTTCCTGAGAGTTTGACATTTGCTTCTAGTGGTTAAAGGATCATAAATATGCGTTATCTATTGATGAATGGATATGATTCCTTAGACATGTTCAATCCTGATACATTATTCAACAGCTGATAACCAATCACCAATTTCAATATTCAGGATCCAACATGCTAAGACCAATAAGGAAGTTGCAATAGAACAGCCCTTTCATAAGTTTGCTCTGCTTCTCTAACTCGATATCGCGATATCATGTTCATTCTGATGAACTGTCTCTCGACTATTCGATTGCGACAATAAGATGAAGAATTTAACGAGTGATAGTGAGGGTCTGTAATGGTCGTAGAGAAAGTATAGTCTTTTACTCGCCTATAATGGCTATTATTCTCACGAATGATTGCAAAACTCGCCTGCGGCTTGTTTCAAAATTTTCATCCTCGAGAATAATAACCATCATTATACGCTCGTTGAAGAATATACCATTATGCACGCTTCTTTAGGATTTGTTGATACTTTTTTCCAAGGCCCTTTTTACAGTAGCGCACTGTTCAGACTGTGACAACTAGACACAATGTGGGGTATTATCATTTGCAAAACTACAAATCTATTTAACACGATTATATAAATTTCACTTGTATCTTGTTCGTTTGCTGTGCGTTTGTACGTCACTCTTTGGCCTCGATTTTGCCCTATATTAAGAGATCAGATTTAAATTAAACTTCGCACACTTGTCAAAGACCGACGACAATGCAATCATTCGATTAAAATGTCCGATTATCCTGAATAATTTCGCCAGGATTCATAAATTTTTCAAGGGATCGTTTGCGTGAGACTAAGAGAGATAGAACTAGTGTGTGAACTACGCATGCGCGCAGTTCCAATGTCATTCTGTTGCAGAAATGTAGAAAATATTTTATTTATCGAAAAAATACGCAACAGTTTTCTACTTTCCAAAATAAGTAGTTTGTCTATTATCTAGTAGATGGCGCCACTAGCAATTTGCAGTAATACAAATGGTAGTTTGTATTTTGTGTCGCATAAAAGTATAGTGTTAATTTTTTAATAAATTATAGTTTAAAAAAACTTAAAAACACGCTTTAAGAGTTAGTCGAACTAAAAAGTAAAAAATAATTTCTTACATAAGAATAAAATTACTGACTAGAAAATTAATGTCACTGTTCTAAAAGTTTGTGGTGCTTTATATGACATTTTTAAACTAACTCTGCGTTTCGGAATGTAAGCACCCCACGCTTTTAGAACAGTGACATTAATTTTCTAGTCAGTAATTTTATTCTTATGTAAAGAATTATTTTTTACTTTTTAGTTTTATGAATTAGATTTTTTAAACTATAATTTATTTGTTTATACAGGATTAAGTATAGGCACTTCACGATATTATGATATAACTACTTATTATCTGTTTAAAAGCTTTTTAAATTAAATTTAAAGCATTTTCGGATGTGCTGAATTTTATTAATTCCACACAAAATAAGTTCTAAATTTTACAGTGTTTCTGGGCACCCTGTGTATCTGTAAAAAACTAACGTTATAGGTATAATTTGCCTTTGTTTAAAAAAGGTCGAAAAAAAGGTCTAGATGACGACGATATTTATCAAATACCTACTTGGCTAGCCTCCGAAAAATTGGGGAACGAACTGGAAGATGCGTGGTCGTACCAAAGAAAAAAGAAAAAGGAAAATGCTTCGCTCTTATTTGCATTGGTCAGTTGTTTTGGAAAGCACTACATTTTTTTGGGACTGATACAATTAACTGTCAAAACATTTTTGGTGTGAGTACTTGGTAATTATTTTCTTTAAAATTTTACAAATCGTCGTTCATTTCAGTTTCATTCAACCAAAAGCGCTTAGCAAAGTAGTAGCTTTTTTTGCACCAGACCAAACGGATGTCACAAAACATGATCTTTACCTCTACGCTGCATTGGTGATTGGTCTTAATATTTTTAGTGTTATTTACAATCACAATTATCAACAGTTTGTGACAGAAACGGGAATCAGAGTTCGGACATCAGTAGCTGCTCTAATATATAGGTAAATACACTTTTCGAATTTTCACCGATAATGTGCTATTTTACTAAATCCACAACCGTTTAATAAAGTGGCATTTTATCACATAGAACTGTCCAGTTTATTGCATAGTACTGTCACTGTCAATAAAACAGTTTGAAAGAAAATTGTTCATTTATTATAGCAAACATTGTTATATATATTAAAAGTACAATTATTCAAATTTGAAAACTTCAAAACAACAAATTTATTCAATTCTGTTTGTTCTCACCAAAAACTATTATGATTCTTCGTCTGAATTCCTAAATGATCTTGAGGTTCCACTAGTTCTTGCTGATGAGATATACTTTTAAAATTTTCAACTTATTGGCAATGCTTTCCTCGATATACCATTCAGCCACACTAGTTCACTGCCATCCTCCATGCCTTTCGAGTGTCAGTGTCAGCTCCACTGTCAGTTAGGAAGGTGGCAGACGTCCTCATCAAGCAATGGCCAGTGTAACTGGATTCATCTGGGAGTTTTAAGTATTCTGCAATTTTGTGAGGAATTTTTGCAAAACTGTTTTACTTATTTGGGTCTCAATTGTGAATACTTATGATAAATTTCGTATCCGTTATATTCTGATCCTAAGGTAAATACACGTTTCTTCTTGGTTTTGGTATCATGTGTAATAGATCCAAGCGATCTAAATGAGACAGGGCCAACAGAAATCCTGCGGTTTACCAAAACCAGTGGACTGAAATTCTGATGCCCTGAAGACACAGCGGTAGTCACAGAGGATCATAAAATCTAGGTGACACAGGTGCCTATACCAATGGCCCAACCGCAAGAATATAATGTAACATCATAAAATCGAAATGACTTACACGTGTTTTGTAAAACAATGGTTAATTAAGTATATATTAGGTACATTTTAAAAAAAAATGGTATTCTACATTAATAAAAGTGTTGGTTTGTTTTCTTATAATTATAACCACCTGGTTCTTATCTCAACCTCACCCAGTCTCGGTAGGTATGCTACAATTGATCAGGCTTAAGTCTTTACTATCGAATTTTGTGCAAAAGAGCTGACTAACAGACTTCTAGCAATTAAAAAAATTAGTATAATATCAGACAGCCAGGCTGCTTTAAAAGTACTGAACTTTAACAAAATAAATTCTAAGCTTGTATGAAATTGCATCGAATCCCTGGAGTGCCTTGGTGTAAACAATAAAGTGACTCTGCTCTGGGTACCTGGGCTCCAGGGGTCAAATGGCAACAATAATCATCATCGCAAAACAGGTAGCTGAATCTGCGTTCACAGAACCAGAACTCGAAGGCGTTTTTATCTAAACCCTCGAGAATCAGAACCAAGCAAAACCTGGAATGGAGTAGGAACGACCAGTAAAATCTAACTTTACCGCTTACAGGACACTGTCACCTAAGATACCTCCCCAAAAGGATAGATCTAAATCAAGAAACGGACTGTCGGTTTTGCTAGGTGGAAGACGAAACGGCTGAACACATACTATATTCATGTCTCTGCTTAGGAAGAATAAGGTTTAACATATTTAGTTTTACTAACTTAGAACCTACCGATTTCAAGAAAATCTCAACCCGTACAACCATAATCTTTATAAGAAGACCTTGATTTTGAGACGTGCCTTTTTTGACACTTTTTGGCTGCTCATAAAGCTCATATGTTATTAAGTGTAATATTTTTAATACCTTTGTTATTGTTAGATTATTTTATTTGCAGATACATTCATGGATAAAATTAAAATCTTATATATCATTTCTGTAATATAATTGCTTTAATTATTGTTTTTTTTTATAGAAAAGCTGTAAAATTGGGTCCCAGCGCCTGGAATCATGTGACTGTTGGAAAAATAGTAACGTTGATAACCAAAGATGTATTTGCGTTTGAAAATGCGTTAATTTTTGTGAATGACATGTGGATCGGGATAATTCAAACTACCATTATTACTTGCATCATATTTAAACGCATCCAATGGTCAGTTTTTGGAGGAATTGGTTTTTATTTAATGACCATTCCCATTCAATGTAAGTACTCATATCTTTAAATATTTATAATTTTTATTTAGTTTAAAGACCTGACCCAACATTAGAAAAGAAACAACTTATACCATATTACCAATTTGCTTTTCGACAAAAACACAGAACCACCGAACAAGTCCATAGAGTCCATAAAGACAAGAGATATCATTTAGTTAAACAGATAAGTGTGATGACCTTAAAAACAAGAGATATTGTTTAGCCACATTACTGGATATAAGTCAAGCCTTTCATATGGTGTAGCACAAAGGCCTGCAATATAAACTATAGAAACTTGTACTACATCAATTCTATAGTTTCTTTAAAGCTAACCTAACTGACAGATTCTAATTAATTAAATATTTAATGAAATCATCATCATCATGCAGCCCCATTCACGTTCATTGTTGGACATAGGCCGTCTCCAGTTCTCTCTGTCGTTGGCTGTTGCAATCCAATGTGTCAATATTTTATATATATATATATATATATATATATATATATATATATATATATATATATATATATATATATATATATATATATATATATATATATATATATATACATACATACATATAGTCACGCCTTTTTTCCGTAGAGGTAGAAAGAGACCACTTCCTTCCACTTGTTACGGTTCTTGCACACATCTTTTCCTTCCTCTACTTTCATCAGGGCTCTCATGCATGCTCGTCGGTTGTTGGTACTCTTGACCTGGCCAAGTCGTGCCTTTTTTGACACTTTCTGGCTGTTCATAAAGCCATGCAGTGCCCCATTTATCTCTTTTCCTGCCAACACCCTTCGCTTAATGTCACCGTCATACCTTCCATCTCTCGTAAACTTCGAATCCAAGTACACAAATTCATTCTCCCTTAATCGAAACTTCACAGTTTGTAATACTTTTTTCTCTTTTAAAAACCATTACCTTCGTCTTGCTTGAATTTATTTTCATCCCTTTGATTTTCATGGCATCATGCATAACATTAACCATTGCCTGCAGCTGCTCTTCGGATGACGCTAATATGACTTTATCATCGGCGTAAAGAAGGCATTTGACAATCAAATCATTACATTTTTAATCCATACGCAATCTCTTTCAAATCTTTTAAACAATCATTTATGTATAAGTTAAACAGCCATGGCGAAGCCACAGATCCCTGTCTCATACCTTTTTCGATGTAAAACCAGTCCGTGCAAGCTCCGTTTATCCTGACGCAAGCAGAGGAATCCTCATGAAGTGATTTCAGTGCTCGTATTAAACTACCGCTCACCCCATACATAGACAATGTCGACCACAATTGACTCCTTACCACTCTGTCATAGGCCTTTCCCAAGTCTATAAAATAAATAAAAGAATATTGACGGTAGAGGCCCTGTTTAGTATCCAGGTGTTGCTTAAACGGTGTATTGATGTGTTCCTGTTGCTCTTACAATTCTCTATACAATAGTTTTTAAATTTTAAAATTTCGCTCATTACTTATTGAGAAATTAGATTTTTTTTTATGAAAATAGTCGCAAAAAGGGTAGTCCTATCGTGTGGGCCGCGGACGGCCCGCACTGCGACTATTAGAAGGGGAAGGGATTATAGAAAGGAAATGATTGTGGACACGCTTTTTAAAAAGTTGCAGGTCATAGTTCTCTAGAAAAACTGATTTTGGAAGCTTATTCCATTCCGTAGTAGCCCTGTAAAAGAAGGATTCTTGATGAAGATTGGTCCTTGTAGTGTCAATCTTGAGAGTAAATGTGTGAGACTGATCAGCGTGCCGAGTTCTTCGGCCAATGTGGCCAATGTTTCATAGACTACGAGAAGGCTTTTGACAGGGTGCAGCATGAAAAGCTTATGAAAATTCTTAAAGACGTTGGCCTGGACTAAAGAGACTATAGAGATAATTACAAATCTCTACTGGAACAAATTTGCACAAATCAAAGTAGATTAACAAATTTTAGATGGAGTACGAATCAAAAGGGGCGTTCGACAGGGTTGCGTCTTTTCACCATTGCTTTTTAACATTTACTTAAACAAAATATTTGAAAACGCCTTGGAAAATTGTCTTGAAGGAATTTCAATTAATGGCGTAAACATGGACAACTTTAGGTACCTACGCTGACGACAGCGTTATAATCGCGGACTCTCTGGAGGGTCTTCTGATTTTGCTTGATCAGGTGGCTACTAATAGTGCAGAATTCGGATTAACTTTAAACATCAAAAAAACCAAATGGATGGTGATTTATAAGAACCAAGGTAGAGGTGGTATTTTTCAGGTACAGAACCAACAAATCGATCGCGTCTAGTCATACAAATATCTTGTGTGCCAGGTCAACGAAAGCTGGAATAATACGTAGGAGGTCCGTGCCCGAATTAAACAAGCCAGTGCATCATTTGTAAGGATAAAGTCCGTGTTTTGTTGCCAAAGACTGTTGCTCTCCTTTCGCACTCGAGTACTACGTTATTACGTCTTTAGTATACTCTATTATGGAATTCAGGCGTGGACTCTAATAAAAGACATGTGTAAAAAGCTAAAAGCTTTCGAAATTTGGAGGTATCGACGGATGTTGAAAATATCCTGGATGGACAGAGTGCGCAATGTGGATGTACTTACAAGAATGCTCAAAGATCTCGAAGTCATGCTCACACTTAAAAAACGAAAGTTGGAATACTTTGAACACATTCTCAAAAAAGAAAAGATAAAGACTTCTCCACTAATATTAGAAGAAAAAATCAAAGTCAAAAGAGGTCCCGGTCTTCGAAGAATATCGTGACTAAGAAATTTACGACAATGGTATGGTCAAACCACGATAAGTCTCTTTAGAAAAGCAGTCGACAAAGTACAGATAGCGATGATAATTACCAACGTTTAAAGAGGACAAGGTACTTGAAGAAGAAGATACATAAGGCGAGTGTGAATGGGCAAGTCGGTAAAGGCCAACACACGAATCTCAAACTTATTGAGCTGTTGCAAGTAGAAAGAGCGAAAGACGTCTGTAAGAACCGCAGCAAGTCAAAAGAAGTGATCTCTGCCTACCCTTACGGAAAAAAATCATGACTATATGCATGCATGTATGTATAAAATTTCTTGTATTATTTGTTGTTGTTCCATACTTTCATCGTTAAACAATATCCAAAAAAATATAATGATGATTGCCAACGTTCAAAGAGGACAAGGAACTTGAAGAAGAAGATACATAAGGCGAGTGTGAATGGGTAAGTCGGTAAAGGTCAACTTTGGCACACGAATCTCAAACTTATTGAGCTGTTGAAAGTAGAAGAAGCGAAAGACGTGTGTAAGAACCGTAGCAAGTCAAAAGAAGTGATCTCTGCCTACCCTTACGGGAAAAAATCATGACTATATGCATGCATGTATGTATGTTATTCATTGTATTATTTGTTGTTGTTCCATACTTTCATCGTTAAACAATATCCAAAAAAATATATAGAAACTTATAATTTATGGTAAATATTTTCAGTACTTGTTGGAAAATTGGTTAGCTCAAAGAGAGTACAATCAGCGAAGAGAACTGATGAAAGACTTCAAGTTACCACAGAAGCAATCAGAAATATTAAAACCATCAAAATGTATACGTGGGAGAATTTTTTTAAAAACAAACTTATCAACTTAAGAAAGTAAGTCAATAAAATATTAAATTATGTTAAAATGAATAACTTTTTAATATTTAAAGGGTAAACGACTTCTTGATATCTTTTTATCAGATCATAGTAAAAAAAATACCGATAATGGATGCATTTAATACTCTCCAATAAAGACAATTTACATGGGTATTTTATGCAGTTCTAATTACCTAGAATTTTTTTTAATTTTTTATTTTGTAAGGCTCTAAAAAGCCTATCAATACTTCCAAGATTTTGCTTCAATAAGTTTGCAAAACTCGCTGTAAGTCTAAAAAAAAAAACAATAACTGGGTCATGGGCATAAAAAGGTCCAAAAAATATTGACTAAAAATAAAATTTTCCCTATAATTATAAACAAACTATGGGCGAAAGTTTTCAAGTTCGTTAAATGTGGGATAATAGGAAATAAAAATTATAAAAAATACGGTTAAACTGCATTTTTCACTTTTCCATCGCTCATAAATTTCTTTAAGTCCTTTTTTATCTATGAAAGAAAATAATAATAGCCTAGAGGTAGGATTGTGCAAAAGTATGTGTAATTTCAAATATTGAAGCCAGCTTTATGCAAGGCAGTCAGCATAAAGTTACTCATATGAACTGGAACATTGTTTTACAGGAGCAAGACATCTTTTGTCAATTTTTCGCTTATTTTTTTTGATAACTTTTTTCAACTGCATTAGGATTAAAGCGTACCATTTTTCGATTATAGAAACGCCTTTATCTTTGTAATTAATTAAAAGAACTCCTTCTGAGTACCAAAATATCATCGCCACGAGTTCGACGGTCGACTGTGTTATCTTAAACTACTTGGGTGCTGGTGTGTCTTTGTTATACCATTGCATGAAGTTTTTCTTGGTCTTAGGTTTATAATAATGAACCCAAGTTTTATCTTCAGTAACAATCCTTCCAACACATCATCGTTATCTTCAATACAGAAGTCCTTAATCTTTCACTGGTTTCACTCTTTTTTTCTTAATCAGTACTTCGCAGTTCGTCATGCTTTCTTTTCATTCAAAAACCATTCTTTTGTCTTGCTAACATTTACTTTTATCTCTTTGATTTTTAGGGGATCATGCATAATATTAACCATCTCCTACAACTTCTCTTCAGATGTTACTTATATGACATAATCATTGGCGTAAATGAGGCATTTGACGATTAAACTATTCATTCTCAATCCATATGAGTAGACATTAAAGAGCATTGGTGACGTGAGATATCCCTGCCTAACGCCACGTTTAATAGGAACTTTTTCTGAAACCTCTTGTTCCACTTTTGCTCTAGCAGTCTGGTTATAGTAAAGGTTTTCGAGCAGTCTTACATCATATAAGTCAAGACCAATTAGATCTTAGCATTGAAACAGTGGTGTTCAACCAGTTCTGTATATTCCGTATATCCTGACACAAGCAGTGGAATTCTAAAAAAGTGATTTTAGCGCTAGTATCAAACTATCGCTCACCACACACTCGGACAATGTTGTCCACAATTCATTCCTTACCACTTTGTCATAGGCCTTTTCCAATTTTACAAAAACGCAGTAGATCTTATAACTTCTAGACAAGCAAAGCCAAGCCAATGATTTTTTGACTATGCTTTGTAAAAAAAAGACCTCATTCATGCATCCCCTTCCTCTTCTAAATCCTGCTTGTAAATTTCGTTTCTTCTGACTGATGCAAGGACGACCAGTCTTTTAGTAAGCTGTCGCTCCTTCAGCAAGGGTTAAAAAGGCGATGCATCAGATTAGCTACCACGCCATGTCCAGCCTTCAGAATTTTAACTGTAATCCTGTCATACCCTGCAGCTTTACCCGATTTTATAATGTTTAACTTCTTCTTCTTATAACGGACTCTCCTTTCGAAGGTTGGCGATCCACATAACTAACATCGTTCTGGACACAGCAGCTCGAAACGCTTTCACAATCTCTTCAATACTAATTTTACTTTCATTGCAACTTTCATTCATGTCTCCAAATGGGGCCTACGCTCTTTTTTAAATAAAAGTATTTAAGTGATTTTTCATCCTGCTGAAAAATACTGTACTACTGTTAATTATAACTTTTTCCTGTGCAAGATTTTTTCTTAATTGATGACATCTTTTTCTGCATAGTTAGAACAAACTTTCTTCTTCTTCTTCTTCTTTTTCTTAAGACATTTGTCTTGTTTTTCCTCATATATTAGCACTCATAGCAGCCGCAACTGGGATTCTGATGTCCAGCTTTCGTGCCACCTCTTGGGCGGTCGTCCTGGTGGTCTGTTACCTTCAGGCTTGTTGTGCTTAGCAGCTCTTACGAGGCGGTTTCCAGGCATTCTGTCCACATGATCCCTCCAAGCTCTCTTTCGGACTCTGGACCATCTTACTACATCTTGAATGCCGCAGGTAGCTCTGATGTGTTCGCTCCTCTGCCTGTCGAGTAAAGTATGTCCTGTTATGGTCCTTAGGGTTCTCATTTCGGCTGCTCTTAAAATTCTCTTTGTTGCTGCTGTTTCTGCCCTCGTTTCAGTAGCGTAGGTCATTACCGGTCTTACGCAGGTCTTATAGATTCTTGTTTTGCTCGCTATAGACATGTGCTTGTTCCTCCATATCACATCTCGTAGGAATCCCGATAGTCTTGCTGCTTTGATTGTTTGCGACTTGACTTCCGATTTAAGATCACGGTTACTATTTATTTGAGCACCCAAGTATTTAAATGATATAACCTGTGCCACGCTCTTGTTATATAATGCCAGTTTACATCTTTTGGGATCTCGTGATATTGTAAGAGATTGTGTTTTTTCTTGCGAGATGATCATGTTATACTGTTGTGCAGTTTGCTCGAATTTAAATAGCATTCTCTATAAATTGTCCTCGTCTTGCGATAAAATGACCGCATCATCAGCATAACAGATTATTTTAAACTCCTGATCTCCCATCCTGTATCCTTTTCCCGCCGTTTTGACTTCGTCGATTATTTTATCCATGACGATGTTGAACAAAATAGGGCTAAGGCTATCTCCTTGTCTTATACCTGTTGATATGTCTATCCTTTTTGTTAGCTTCTGTTCAACTCTTATAAACGTAGAATTTCCGGTATTCAATTCTTTAATTAATGCGATAAGATGAGAGTCCAAATTTCTTTCCTCGAGCAGTGCAAGCACATCCTTCAGTCTGACTCTATCAAAAGCCTGTTTTAGATCAATAAAACACATGTAAGCAACATTGTTGTATTCTATTGCTTTTTCAGCTATCTGTCTAAGAATAAAAATCCCGTCGATGGTGGATCTATTTTGTCGAAACCCTTGTTGCTCCTCATTAATTCCAGTCTGTGCCACCTGTTGGGCTATGATCTTTGTCAGTAGCTTCGATGTTGTACTTAACAGACTTATTCCCCTATAGTTGTTCATATCTGTTTTGACACCTCTCTTAAACAATGGTATTGTAATGCTTTCTTTCCATTGTACTGGAATTTTCTTGTTTTTATATATTTTGTTGAATAGCAATGTGACAAACTTTCCTTGCCTATTAAGAAACTTTCTAAAGGCGTGGTATTAAGTCGCTTGGTCAACGATAGTTCAAATACCAATGACCTGTTCGGAATAAAACTTGGTAAATACACTAATAATGAGCTGCAGAAAATTCGTGATTTTAACATAATAATTTCTCTTCACGCAATTACTTGATTTAAAACCTGCTTATTACGACCCAGACGCCGACAAGCCAGCAGCCGCAGGCACTTGCCAGAAGCAAGCAACTTTGAACCGTATTGCAAATCGACGGTTACGCCTTGACCAATGAGAACGCTGACTTCAGCGCAAGAAAAACGAAGCTCACGCTTGACCGGCTTTCGAAATCTCTCTCGCTTCCAAACTACCGAGCTAAAACATTTCGTTGAACCCCACCTGTTGCAATGCAGCACATTATTTTAGTTTTTACTCCAATTTTTATAACTGCAGTTAAACAGTAAAATGTGAATCCGATTATGGATTATATTTAGTTCAAGTCGACAACCAGGGCAAACATTTTAATGATACACGAGACCTGAAATTGTACAAGTAATCATGTTTCGGTGAAATAACGTATCTATTTATCAAGTTCAATATACTAGAAATGGCAGTTGTATAGTGTTTTATTTCAATGAAAACGAAAACACGTGTAATAAATCAAGATTACCACGGCGATCACCCATAAAACCCTCGGCAGCTTCGAAATCGAAGCTATCGAAATACATCACCATCTCCATCGAGGCGAACGGCGACATCTCCAGAGAGGCCGACGGCACCAGGTCCAAGTAAGCCACGCAAACAAAGTTCCTCGTCCCGCCGCGACACGAGCCATTAAACGTGTTATCACATAAGATCCAATTACCGACATCAATCTTTACCATTTTGCGAACGTAAATCTTCCCCTTTTATTAACCTTGATAATGCAATTTTTATTCATAATTTACCTTTAAACCAGTTTAAAAATTAAAATAGAATAACAAATCATTATCTACCATTATTAAAGCATTCCCTTAACTTTTAATCAAGCATGTCTTTGTGCTTTGTTCAGTTTATACAACAATTGAAAATCCAATGGGTAATATTTTCTATTTTTTTAGACTCGAACTTAGTTTTTTGGCTTCCGTATATTATTTAAAAGCAGCAGTACTTATTATTGGATCTACAGCTACAAATTTGTCATTTTTCTTTATGATTATGACCTACATATGGACTGGTCATTACACAGATGCCGAAACCGTTTACTTCATCCAAACTTGTTACCACAGTTTAAAATCATACATAACAGTATCTATACCGATCGGTATATCGCAATGTTCGGACCTATATGCATCGCTATCAAGGTTGACAGACTTTTTAAAACTCGAAGAATTGACCCAAAGAAGATCCCAAGCTAGAGTACCGAGAGTCTTCATGAAGAACGTCTCTGTTAAAATACAAGACAAAGAGATCCTCAAAGATATATCTTTTTCAGTGGAAAAGGGCATTTATCTAATAACGGGAAATTTAGGCAGCGGTAAAAGCTCCATAGTCAAAGCGTTACTGGGCGAGTACTCGATCAATAGTGGACAGATGATCATTGATGGCACCATATCCTACGCGTCGGAAGAACCTTGGCTGTTTCCGTCGACCATCAAACAAAATATACTGTTCGGACAAGAATACGACGAGAAGAGGTATAACGACGTTTTGAGAGTTTGCGCTTTAAATGTGGATCTCAAAAAATTTGAAAAAGGAGACCAGACCTTAGTGGGAGATGGAGGTGTTAATTTCAGTAAAGGACAGCAGGCGAGAATTAACCTCGCTAGAGCAGTCTATAGAATAAGCGATATTTATTTATTGGACGACTGTCTCTCGGGCTTGGATAATCGTGTCAACCTTTATATTTTCAAGAACTGTATCATGGAATTTTTAAAGGGGAAAATAGTTGTAATGGTTACCAACAATATTAATCACATAAAACTCTTGTATGGCAATAATACTCTGTTCGTTGAAAACGGTACAACATTGTCACTGGAAGATCAAAATGAAACTATAGACAAAAGAATAACGTATTATATCGATGATGTGGATATGAACTACTTTGACCAAGAAAATGATGTATTCGAAGACGAAATTCCCGATGAAGATGATGAAAAAACTCCAATGCTCGTAAAAACTAATCCAGTTGATAATATATACCATGAGAATAAGAGGCTGGGAAAAGTAAAACTTGGCGTTTATTTAAGGTATTACAAGTACGCGGGAGGCGTCATCATGTTGTTTATCCTTGCAGTAACTTTTATGATTACTCAAGCAGCTCTATCATATTCTGAAAAAGTTGTAAGTTATTGGTAAGTAGAAATTTTTAAAATTAAAAATTTATTGTTAATTTCAATGTTTATCTAGTATTTTATTTTTATTAATAAGTTCAAGCTAAAAAAGATTAATCTTTGGAGTATGTTGATCTAGTATTTTATTTTTATTAATAAGTACAAGCTAAAAAAGATTAATCTTTGGAGTACACTCATAAAGTTTGGTCGCCAAATTTTTTAAATATATTTTTTCTTATTAACTTGACAGCAATCAGAATTTTGGATTTTATAAGATTTATTGCTGGCTAAGGTACTGGTTAGTTCGTCCCGCTTTTGTCCTGTATGGACTTTCTCATTGAAAAGGCGGCCTTTTCTTCACATTATTACAGATCTACTGACCATATTCCTTTTAGTCTTCTGTGATTTCTCTCTTGTATTAGGGTTTGTATTAGGTAATTGGTGTGTGTTTTAGGTATAAGTAAAAAAAGAAAGGGTGCAAGTTACAAAAAATGCGCGTAGAGGTTCAAAAAGCAGTGTCAGAGATGAAGAAAGCCTGGCTGGATTGGCTGGCTACAAAAGCCAATCAAAGAACGCAAAAGGCAACGATTGAGGATGTAAACAAGGCAAAAAATGAGTATAAAAGGTTAAAAGGTGTGGCAAAAGAGGTTGCGGCAAGAAAGAAAAAAAGTGATAGAGATGAATTTTATAAAAGGTTATCTGACGATTTCCAAAACAATATTAAACTCTTCTGAAAGTCCATAAGAACAGCCAGAGGTAAAAATACTACCTCGCAACTGGAAAAAATCAGAAATCAAGATTGTAGTATGGTAAAAGAGATGGAAGAAATACTTCGAAAGTTTATTTGAGAAAGAGGATACACAAGTACAGGCCCCATTGGAAGATATAAGTGAAAGTTGCAATGAAAATGAAATTAGTACGACAGAAATTGTGAAAGCGTTGAACATTATGAAATTGGGTAAAGCTGCTGGATACGACAGGATAACAGTTGAAATGCTGAAGGCTGGACAAAACGTGGTAGCTAGTCTGATGTACCGCCTTTTTAACCTTAGTTGGAGGGGTGGTAGCGTACCAGACGACTGGTGCAAGGCCGTTATCGTGCCGCTCTACAAGGAAAAAGGTTTGCAAGGACTGTAAGAACTACCGAGGTATTAGTTTACCCAGCTTAGTCGGCAAACTGTATGCAAAGATATTGATTAAAAGAGTGACGAATGAAACTGAGAAGATAATATGAGATGTTCAAGAGAAAGGAGATGTATTGATCAGGTCTTTTTATTGCGGGGTTAAGTCAAAAAATTCTGTGAAAAAAATTTTGTGTGAAGTTTTGATTAAGGAAGAAAGAGTGGACCAAGTAAATGAGTTTGTAAATTAATTCAAAAATTTTTGTCCCAAATACTAAAAGGTTGAGAAATGTTTATTTAGTTAATTTCTAATATCTATTGTTGTGTATAAATATTTATAACAATTAAAACCTTTTTAAGGGTAAATATCGAACCAAATGTAACACAATTGATCCGCTCTAACTTGACAGACACCGAAGAATATGACGAAGTAATGAGCAAACGCAATTACTATCTTTCGATCTACGCCATTATGATAATTTCGACGTTGGTTCTAACGTTTGCTAGAACTTTTATGAACTTCTTTTTTGCTTTAAAAGCGTCTCGCAATCTTCACAAAAAAATGTCGAATTCCGTGTTGAATGCATTTCTGATATTTTTTGATAAACATTTGGTCGGTAATATCATCAACAGATTTTCTAAGGATTTGATGACAATGGATGAGATTATACCGTTAAACAATTACGAAATTTTTAGGGTAAGTAATATCTGCATTATGTTAACCTCAAGGTTATTTTGTAAATATGTTAATTTTTTGGTTACTTACCCTCTTGAAAATGCAACATCTCTTTTGAATACATATTATCCTCACTAAAAATTGTGATCACTGTGATGAAGAAGATCTAGATCATACAGGGCTTTTATTTTAAAACCAGTCAGTCCAAATAACTTTTTATTTTACGTAAATGTAAGAAAAACAAAAAACACGTCGAATTTTAAATCAAGGAGAAGGTTTGAAAATGTTATTCTGATGTTTCCAAGTGGCACCAATTTAACATCCCCCAACTATTCTTTAAAATGTCAAATAGCAACCTTGCGATACATCAATAAAGACAAAAGAAAAATTCAAATCAGCCATATAAACAACAATTTATTCTGTCAATTTATTTTGCAGATAATAATAATACTAATATTCTTTATTTCATATAAACATTTCTATATACAACACAATATATACATATGTATGGTACATACAAACATTGAAAGAAAAGACGTCAAATAAAAAACAATAATTTTAGTGATTTGTTTCAAAATATTCTTTCAAATCATATGGTTCCAGATTCAACAGAAGTTGTTTCACTTTATTCTTGAAGATACTATATGTCGTGATAGACTTAAGACTGTTCGGTAATTTATTAAATATTCTGATGCACATATATGAGGGATTTTTTTCTGTGAGTGTTAGTCTGTGTATAGGAAAGTTAACATTAAGTGTTCGTGTATTATAGTTGAGATTCATGTAATTTTCTGTGAAAACCTCCTTGTGCTTATGTAAAAATGTTAGACATTCGAATAAATATAGTGCAGAGACTGTTAAAATTTGTTTTTCTTTGAATAAACCTCTACAGGATTGTCTGAAGGGCATTTTATAGATAGTTCTCAAAACTCTTTTTTGTGCAATGAATATTTTTTGTAGATTAGGTTCTGTTCCCCAGAACATAATTCCGTATCTCAACATTGACTCAAAATTTGCATGGTACAGAATTTTTACAGTTTTTTCATTCATGTATTTTGATGTCATTCTGATTGCATAAATGACCTTGTTCAGTTTTTGATAAACGGAATCGGTCTGCTTATTCCATTTCAGGAAATTATCTATATATACTCCTAAAAATGTTGTGTATTCATTGATTTTTGTTTCATCGCCCTGCCAGCTTATACTCAACGGTTTCTCTTTTCTACACCTGTCGGTACTAAAAATCATCAAATTTGTTTTATTTGCATTCAACAGTAATTTATTTTTATCGAACCAATTCTTCGCTCTTGAGAAAAAAACATCTCCCTGGCTTATAAGGTCTTCGCTTTCTTCAGCACCAATTATTAAATTTGTGTCATCTGCGTAATTTACTACAGTTTCCTCTACGTTCTGGGCAATGGTGCATAAATCATTCAAGTAAATTATGAATAAAATAGGCCCTATTACACTCCCCTGTGCAATTCCTGTTGTGTTAATCAATAAATCTGATATTTTTGAAACCCCTTCCTTTGTGATTGTTACCCTTTGGGCTCTTGAGGATAGATACGATCGAAACCAGTTGTGTGCTTTTCCTCGGATTCCATAAGTTTCAAGTTTTTCCAACAGATACTCTTGATTCAACGAGTCATATGCCTTCGATAAATCTAGGAAAATGACTAGTGCTAGGTTGTTATTCTCAATTAAATCTAAAATACTTTTGGTGAACTGGAAAATGGCGGTTTGGGTCGATAATATTATACAGCGAAATAACATACATACATATAGTCACGCCTTTTTCCCGTAGGGGTAGGCAGAGACCACTTCCTTCCACTTCCGCTACGGTTCTTACACACATCTTTTGCTTTCTCTACATTCATCAGTGTTCTCATGCATGCTCGTCGATTGTTAATACTTAAAACCTGGCCTTTTTTCAAAACAATGTTGATCTGATCGAAATCGATGTTCGCCGAGGTCGACCTTTACCTACTTCCGTCCATTCACACTCGCCTTATAAATTTGTTTCATTAATCTTCCTTCATTCATCCTTTTTACGTGTCCAAACCATTTAAGCATTCCTTTATCTATCTTTATAGCCACATCTTCTTTTACACCACAGCGTTCTTTTATCTCACTATCCTATCTCACTTATCTCACTTAATCCTATTTTCATGCTACTTTTGCCTAACCCAACATTCACTACCATACATAAGTGTAGGAACCAACACACCTCTATGCACAGCCAGGCGTGCCTTTTTTGACACTTTCTTGCTGTTCATAAAGCCATGCAGTGCCCCATTCATCTGTTTTCCTGCCAACACCCTTCGCTCAATGTCAATGTCATACTTTCAATATCTCGTAAACTTTGAACCCAAGTATACAAACTCATTTAATTGTTCCACTTTTGCTACCTTAATTAGAACTTTACAGTTTGTTATGCTTTCTTCTCTTTCAAAAACCATTACTTTTGTTTTGCTTACATTACAACAGAAACTAAAATGAAGTTAATTACAAACAGCTCCTTAAATGTATTTACAGTATCTGCCTCTGGTAGCGAAGCGTGTATACTTGTTTTTCCTGTTTTACCTATAGTCTTTCAAACTAATTTCCTTTATGATTATTTCTTTTGAAATATGTAAATATGTATTTTATTGGGTATATGGAGTCCATAAGTAATAACAAATACAATAACCCAAATATACTTTACATACACTACTTGTGTCTGGCTGATTATTTAAAAATATTTGATTATCTTATAAACAATACATTTGTTTTTAACAATTTTTTAAATAATATGTGTAAAAATATGTAAAAAATTATTTTTCACTATACCTACCTGAAAACACTATATTTACATGCCTATTTAGCGCACTGAATGTGGGCTTTTTCCGTGAGCCCGCACGGACAATTTTACGGTGCACCAGTGTCATCAGCTGCCTACCTGCATGTCAAAATAAAATAATATGTTATTGACAGTTCTCTAGAACTTTTTACTAATTTTTATTTTTTTTAGCAAACATTGGCTTTCATAGGAATTATGTATTTGATAATATCAGTCAACAAATTGTTTATAATACCTTCCATAATGCTCATTGTTAAACTATATTTTATACAAAGGTTTTATTTGCCAACAGGAAGGGGAGTCAAAAGATTGGATGCTGCAAGTAAGTGTCTAATTTTACGAAAATTTTAAGGTCTGTAAATCTTACATCTATAAAATGTATTTCTCATTGATATGTAATATCATGACATATGCAATAAAAATGAGAGAGAGAGAGAAAGAGAGAGAGAAATTATATTTATTAAATAATTTAAATTATCATGTGTAAAAACTCTTAAAATAACAATAAAGTGAATTCATAAATACTGTTTTAGTAGAAGAAAATATAGAAGATTTAATTACACAATTACCAGAAATTATTTAACTTCATTGTGTATTTCCCTTTTAGCTAGAAGTCCAATGATAGGATATTTAAACGCGACATTGGAAGGTTTAGCGGCTGTTAGAGCTTTTGAGAAGCAACCATTGTTAATATCAGAATTTGACGAACATCAAAATCACTTTTCTTCAGCTTCGTATATGGTGTTATGTACTTCCAGGTTTTATGCGTTTAGTTTGGACATGGTATCCACAATGTTCTTGGCAGCTATTGTTTTGAAATTTGTTTGCTTCGATACAGGTAATAATTATAACATAAGTTACAAAGAAAATTCCATTCTGTGCTGGACATTACTAACTAAACTAAACTAAATTAAAGTTTTGCAGTTGATAAAAAAAAGTTGTGCGTTCCGGGACGCCCAACAGAAGTGATAACTTCAAATGATTTGCGTCTTCTTCTTGAAATTCCGAACCTATCGGAGATTGGAAATCAACACCACTACTCGGACCTTATCAAACGCAGAGTTCTGCGGACGTGCAACCAAACCACTCCCTCAAGTTGCGCAGCCATGAGATTCTTCTTCTGCCAATCGTTCTCTTGCCTTTTATTTTGCCTTGAATAATTAGCTCAAGGATATTATATCTATCTCCTCTCAGAACATGTCCTAGATATTCTAATTTTCTCCTTTTTATGGTGTTACTAATTTCTTTGACTTTATTCATTCGGCGTAGTACCTCCTCATTTGAAACCTGGTCAACCCATGGTATTCTCAGCATCCTCCTGTAACACCACATTTCAAATGCTTCTATGTTCTTGATGTTTTCTGATTTAAGTGTCCAAGCCTCCATTCCATACAATAGAATGGAGAATATATAGCATTTTAGCATTCTGGTTCTTCAATTCGACACTTGATTTCTTTTTGTGTTCTGCTGTTTCAGTTACCCATGTTCCAAGATATTTGTAAGAGGATACCCATTCCAGGTTGTGGTTATTAATATTTATAGATGGTCTATTGTGATTTGTGCTTTGGTTTTTTGAAGTTGCCATGACTTTGGTTTTCCTTAGGTTCATATCTAGGCCATATTTCTTGCAGAAAATGCTTGTTAACTTAACCAGATCTTGTAGATCTTCCAGGCTGTCGGCGAAGATAACGGTATCGTCTGCGTATCGCAAGTTGTTAATTCTTTCCCCGTTTATGACAATACCACCGATTTCCTCTGACAGCGCTTCTTTAAAGATGCCTTCACTATATACATTAAACAAGAGAGGCGACAATACACATTCCTGTCTAACACGTCGACATATCTTAATCTTCTCACTCAGATCTTCTCTGACTTTGACTCCGACTTTGCTGTTTGGTGCCAATAGAGATTTTCGCTGTCGGGCTTCATTATACTCTTAGAGTTTATTGCAATAATGCAATTTTCTATAATTTTCGCACATTATAGTATTCTCCGTTTTGGGAAGTTATTTACCGGGTAGTGCTTATTAAAAAGTATAGATGTCGCACCTAACGCTTTTGCGTGGTCCTTCATGTGTACTTAATAGGAGTCTAGGATTGAATGTAGTTGTTCAAGAAAACCTGCACTGTACTGATGAGGAGCAATCACTCCGAAACTAGTATACAGGTGGTTTCTTCAAGCAAATAAATTCAATAGCCCTTTTGTCTTATTTAACAAGCATCTGTATACCTTGCTTCCTGTGATGGGGTAGTATACACGGTTATATATATCAGATGTAATTCAATACCTGTCGTAGGCATATAGCCAGAGGAGTATTTTGTTTTCTGATATATAATAGACCCACCTATATATATATATATATATATATATATATATATATATATATATATATAAAGAATATGGAGGACTTCTACGTAGTACGTAGTAACGACTGCATGGCACTTTAAGAAAAAGAAGATGTCGGCGTCAAACATAATTGGGAGTTTTGTCAAAAAATGTAGATTTGTCAATAGGCGATTTGGCCTTCTGGTTATAGTTCACAAAAAAAATTTAATTTGCAATTCTCAAACGTTCTTGCTTAAACAACTATCTACAGGGGAAATTCTAAAAACTAAAAGTGTTTTATAAACATTGTATTAAATGAATACAGTGATACAAAAAATAAATTTTGTAAAGCAATATTGAAATAACTCACATTTCAGAATTTTTACGAAATAGCTATGAAGAAATAAACTTATTTTTTTAAACACAAATACAAAATTATTATCTGGTCCGGACATTTTAAAATTTCAACAAAGATAACGTGAATAAAGAAACACGAACTCGCATCATTACCACTCAACAAATGAATAGGAATAATTATAATTGGGAATATCACTATTAAACTTAGCGACCCCAAAAACTGTGAATTCTACACTTATATCGGCAGTTTTTGATAGTTTTTATATTGCATCCCTTTCCACTCCTTTCGTAAGTGTGCTAATGGTGGGTTTTTAGTATGTGTTGCCAGGTAGTAAGCTGTTAATTACACAAAGTTTGGTTAAAACGTTCAAAATTTATACTGAAACATGCACACATATGTACATAATTATCATTTTTTTTTATAATAAAGGGTGATTCATTTAGACGTATTTTTTTTAATACAAAAAATTAATAAAAACAATTTTATTTTATAATCTTTATTAGCATACAAAAACCCATTCCTTACAATTATTTGTTAGAGTTAATTTCCCACAAATGTTGTCCGCGACTAAGGTCAACAAGGTCCATTCTCAAGTTCCAATTTTCAATTACGTATGATAGTATTTCGAGTGGTATTTGGCCAATGACTCGAGTAATATTGGCCTTCAATGCCTCAATCGTAGCCAGTTCATCCGCGTAGACTTTGGAGTTTACATAGCCCCAAAGGAAAAAGTCAAGAGGTGTGATGTCACATGATCTAGCCGGCCAATTCACTGGTCCAAAGCGTGAAATGATCTGTTTGCCGAATTGTTCTCGCAGTAAAGCCATGGTTTTACGGGCTCTGTATGGCAATTGGAGCCATCTTGTTGGAACCAAATTTCTTTGAGACCACCGGCATCAATTTTAGGAATTAGATAGTTTGTTATCATGGCGCGATAACGGTCACCATTTACAGTAACATTCCGGCCGGCCTCTTGTTTTGTCTAGATTTAATGGCAGCTCTTGAACCTCTTCGGGTTGTTCATCGTCCAAAATCCGGCATTTTGTTTATTTACAAATCCATTAAGCCAAAAATGGGCCTCATTGGTAAACCATTTTTTTTTCGAAAACAGTGGATCTTCTGCAAGCTTATTACGAGCACAACGACTAAATTGGAAACGATAAGGAATGTCGGTTGGCTTAAGTTCTTGCACTAATTGAAATTTGTGTGCTTTCAAAGAAAGATCCTTTCGTAAATTACGCCAAGTTGTTGAGTACGACAGGCCAAACTGTTCAGAACGGCGACGAATCGACACTTTACGGTCGTGAAGACGTGATCTTCGCTACCGCCCCTATATTTTCTTCACTACGTGCTGGATGTGGTCTATTTGGTCGAGTATTATCCAATAATGAAAATTGGGTCTCAAACTTACAGATGGTAGAGCAAATTGTGCGTCCGGTACAGAGAAAGCCCATTTTCATAATAAAGTCGAACAATTTGTAGACGCTGTGCCGGGCCGAGTCTTTCCATTATGAAATGTCTAATACTACTAAACAAGAATGCCACTTCAGCTGACATGACTCATGCGTGATCATAGAATTATTAAATACCCAGCACAAAAAGACCTTTAAATAATTCACCTTTTATATAAATAAATAAATATTGCATGTTGTTTTAATTTGTTAAATAAATAAAATCCAAATCGTTAGTTATTATATGTTTTATTAATAGATGCTAAGGCCGGAGATGTAGGTTTAGCGATAACCCAAGCAATGATGTTAAGTGGTCTGTTACAGTGGGTGATTAGGCAATACACCGAACTAGAGAACAACATGACCGGCATAGAAAGAGTCATGGAATATACGGACATTGCAACCGAAGACACGTTAAAAGGAAAAATCCAGCAAAATTGGCCCAATCAAGGGGAAATTAAATACGAAAATGTGTGCTTGACATACAAAACAACTAATCAAAAAGTACTAAAAAATATTAGGTGAGCAAATTATTTTTTATTATAAGTATTTATTATAGTTGTGGATGGATACAGAATTTTAAAAATTTATTTTACTTTTCATATCTCCTTCTTTGTGTGCCATGCTTGTTTTCTTCAAACGTTAGCTATCATCAAGCGTTCAGGCGTTGGCTATCATAGAGTTGACAATTTGTTGAAAAGCTTCTCGATCGGTAGCTACATGAAACAATTCTTCGACTGTTCGACCCGTCCAATGTCTAATATTACGAAGCCAAGAAAGCTGTTTTCTGCCGATCCATCGCTTTCCTTCTATTTTACCCCGGATAATTAATCGGAGCATGTGATATTTATGCCCCCTCATCCTATGTCCAAAGTATTCGACTTTTCTTATTTTGATGGTGTTTGTCAATTTTCGCTCTTTATGTAGGTATTCTAACACGTGTTCGTCCACGAAATCTTTAGCGTAAGGCACCAATTTATTTAGATGCTTTACTTTCAGTGTCCAGGTTTCACATCCATAAAGCAAAACAGACCAAACATAGCACTTTAATACTCTTAGACGGATGTTCATCGAAAGACTTCTATTACATAGTACAGAACGCCAACTAGTGAATCTTTTACGTGCCAGTTCTATTCTGGTTGAGATTTCTTCATCGCTTTCATTTTTAAAGTTCATCCAGCTACCCAAATACCTAAAGTGTTGTACTTTGTCCAGAATTTTACCATCTAATTTTAATTTTGGATACTTGATATTAATTTTACCGACAACCATCCACTTCATTATCTTTGTGTTGACACTTAAACCCTTTTCCTTGCATGCATTGTTTACTGCATTTAGTAGTGTTTGGAGGTCTTCGAGACTTTTTGCCATTATAGCAGTATCATCAGCGTACCCAATGTTGTTAATGACTTCTCCACCAAATGTAACACCTTCATGGCGATATTTTAGCGCTTCTTCAAAGACAGCTTCCGAGTAGACATTAAAAAGCATTGGTGACATGACACATCCCTGCCTAACGCCACGTTTAATAGGAACTTTTTCTGAAACCTCTTGTTCCACTTTTACTCTAGCAGTCTGGTTATAGTAAAGGTTTTTGAGCAGTCTTACATCATATTAGTCAAGACTAATTAGATCTAAGCAATGAAACAGTGGTGTATGCGGTACGTTGTCAAAGGCTTTCTCGAAATCGATGAAACATACGTAAATGTTTTAACGAAATTCAACACTCTTTTGCAAAAGTGTTTGCACGCAGAACAACGCCTCACGGGTACCCATACCGCCTCGAAAACCAAACTGCTCATCACTGATTCTCTCCTCACAAAGTCGATATATACGATGGTGTATTTGTTTTTCCTACTTCTAGGCAATATTTTTTGTATCGTAACAAATTATGTAGTAATTATGGCTTGTTTTCAGCTTTACGATAAATTCCAAAGAAAAAATAGGCATAGTAGGAAGAACTGGAGCTGGAAAATCGTCAATTATTTCCACATTGTTTCGGCTGTATGATATCGATGGACATATCTTCATAGACAACGTCGAAACCAAAACTTTGTCTTTGGAATTTTTAAGATCTAGTATAGCCATTATACCTCAAGACCCAATTTTATTTTCAGGTAGCTTCTTACAAATATATAATTTCTATTTAAATTTACCTATGTAATATCTAAATATGGATGATATTATAATACCATCCCTAAAAGCATTATAACTTACGGTAGTGAAACATGGCAAATAAAACAGTCTACAGAAAAAATGCTAATAACAACTGAGATGGACTTCTGGAGGAGATCTGCGGGTAAATCAAGAAGAGACAGGATACACAACGACAGAATAAGAGATGTAATGGGTGCCAGACACACGATTGTTGATGATATAAGAACAAAACAGTTAATATGGTATGGTCACGTCCAAAAAATGTCAGACGATAGGTTACCAAAACAAATTTTGACATGGACACCCCAAGGGAGGAGAGGAAGAGAAAGACCAAGAAGAAGCTGGAGAAAGGGCATTGACAAAGAGATGAAAGAAAGAGACTTGCTGGAGAACTTATGGCAAGATAGAGATGGATGGCGGTTAGGAGTCGGAAGGCGTCGTAGAACGCTATAAGCCGATATATATATATATATATATATATATATATATATGTATATATATATATATATATATATATATATATATATATATATATATATAATATCTAAATCTAAAGAAATCTTTTTCAAAAGTGTAATTTTTTTATTATCATAATGAAAAAAAATATGCGCTCGAGGATCGAATCCGAAGTAGTCTTCGTCAGAGCTCCAAAGCTCTACCAACTGATCTAATTGTACATTTATAAAAATGAAAAAGCAGGCTTTGAACAATTTGTGTGAAACGTCAAAAGTTGTTTTGATTATATAGCGAATGAAAAGTGCATTAATTGTGAGGTCAGTTTATATACCTACCTTCCTGGAACTATTTATAATACCAACGTGTCTCAGACATGCACAACAATATCAAGGATACTGACTGTTAAAAATTAGTAATTTCAACAGTAGAATTTCTTTCCACGCAATTCCTTGATTTAAAACCTCCTTATTACAGCAGCTAGGCGCGTGCTGTATGCAACCAATTATACACAACTGTTATAGGTGAACCAATTAAAACGCTGACATAGCGCCGACAGAACCGGAACTCACTCTGCCCGTCTTCCGCTTTGTTCCCTGTATTGTATTTAGTTCAGGTAAAAAAACAGTAAAAGGATTCTAACGATATAACAAGGCCTGAAATTGTAATGTTTTCAATTGAGACAAAATGGCGTCTCCATGTATCCAGCTAAAATATACTACGAGTATAAATGGTAATTTTATGGTGTTTTATTTTATTAAAAACACATCCATGTCTACTAATCAAGATTACCACGGTGGTAACCCAGAAAAACCCCTCGGGAAGTTATAGCAGGTAGAATCAATCGAATGAGCGACCTTACTATCGAAGGAAAAGAACATATCGAAGCGGTCGACGGCATCTGCAGAGAGACTGACGGCACTATGTCCAAGTCGGAATTTACTCCTTTTTGTTGCTCGCCCCGCTTGACACTGACAATGATAGTGGTGGTGAGTGTATTTCACCAGAAATTATTAAGGCAGTAAAAATATCCTCCCCAAAAATCCTACCAACAAAATCAAGAGCCAGAGAGAACGTGCATATGAAGAATTTCTTAATTGAAGAAAAAGAAAAAATATTAAATATTCATTTGCAGAAAATGTCCTTCTTGTATATTTGGATAATTTATCCAACAAAATAAAACCAAATACATTATGGTCACATTAATTTATGCTGCGCACTACTTTGTATGTTAATATTGCTACATATCATTTTTAAAAAGAGCAAATAATGGATATAAACCAAAGAAGTTAAATTTTTTAAACACCCACCAAATTAACGAATTCGTAATAACTGACGATCAGTTTCTGTAAACTAATGTGAGTTTGTAACAATTTCTTGCCTAGGTATTTTACTAAGAGGTACATGTTTATTATTAGGTTTTATCAGAAATAATAAGAATATGCAGAATTAAGACTTGTAACACATGAAAAGAGATTTTTTCTTAACTATAAAAATAAAAAATGCACCGAGCAATTAGTAGAAATAAACTAAATGGGTTCTATACCTAGCTCAATTGCAAAACTTTTGAAAATTGATCATCCGGAATCATATACAAGTCATTGTTTCCATAGATCATTCTAGTAGAAGCAGAAGGAGATATTACCACTCTTAAGAGACACGGAGGATGAAAGTCTTTTGCTGTCGCTGAGGGGTATATCAATGACTCAACCACAAACAGGATAAATATTGCATCTAAAATTGTAAGTGCAGTGAGTGCAACATCTGAAAAAACTATTCAGTCAGGAATATAAATGAAAATATTAAAATTTATCTCAGTAATATTAATGTGTTGATAATATGTTGTACATACATATAGTCACGCATTTTTCCCGTAGGGGTAGGCAGAGACCACTTCCTTCCACTTGCTATGGTTCTTACACACATCTTTTGCTTCCTCTACTTTCATCAGTGCTGTTATGCATGCTCGTCGGTTGTTGGTACTCTTTACCTGGCCTTTTTTCAAAGCAATGTTTATCTGATCGAGATATGTTCGCCGAGGTCGACCTCTACCGACTTGTCCATTCACACTCGCCTTATAAATTTGTTTTGTTAATCTTCATCCATTCATCATTCAAGCATTTTTTTTATGTATCTTTGTAACCACATCTTTGTTTACACCACAGCCTTTTCTTATCTAACTATTATTTACTTTATCCAACCGAGTCACTTCGGCTATACTTGTTAGACTACTAATCTCCGCAGCATTCTATTTTCATGCTTCTTTTGCTAAACCAAACATTCACTACCATTTAATATACTTAATATACGTTTAATACACCTTCTAATGATAATACTGGTTCAATGTAAAATATTTTTTGTAGGAACAATAAGAGCGAATTTGGATCCCAAAGAAAACCATTCTGATGAAGAGATATGGACAGCAATGGACAAACTTACTCTTAAGACTTTTTTTTCTAGCCTGGATGAAAAAATACCAGACACCGGATCTAGATACAGGTACTTTTTGTTAATAGTGTTAATATTTATTTTAAATGGAGATAAAAGTAAGCAGAGAAGCCCACGATGCTAAATGAAGATTTACTCAAGCGTCGTAGTAACCTTTTAGATTTTGAAGGTTGGAAGTGGTTTTTTCGATTTAATAAATCACACCGAAAATTTTGTTTTCGAGACAGCTGCAGAAAAATGAATATTAAAGAAAAAAATATGCTTTTTTTAGTTCTGGTCAGCGGCAGTTGATATGTTTGGCGAGGGCATTGGTGAGCAAAAATAAACTGATCGTTTTAGATGAAGCTACGTCCAACATGGATCCAGAAACTTGTAGTTTGATACAAAGAGCCATGAAGGAAATTTTTTCGGAATGCACTGTAATCACTATAGCACACAGATTAAATACCGTTTTGGATTGCGACAGAGTAAGGAATATAAAATAATTAGAAAAAATATTTCGAATTTAGCTAAATTTAAAAATTACAATAGTATATTGTACAACGTATGACTGTACAACTTTCATACTCGTACGAAATGTATGTCATTCCGTGTACAGCAACTAGTGCATAATGAAAAGAAGTATTACAATTATAAATCATTTAGAAATCATCATTGAACATACAATGAAGGTATTTTGTGACAGTCGTAGAAAAATAAAGTTGTGTCATTAAAAAAATTGTGATTAAAACATTTATTTTTAATTTTTTAACTTTATGTGTAATTTATTTAAATAAAGCCCAACTTTAATCTAATTAAAAATATGTTAATAAAAATAATAACAAGTAAATATTACCAAAACAAGGCACATATTGTTTAAAGGAGAATGGAACAATGAGTTTGTTTATTTAAGTTTAAAGTTTACGAGAGACTGTAATATTGAGCAAAAGGTGTTGAAAGAAAAACAAATGAATGGAATCCTGAATAACTTTATGAGCAGCCAAAACGTATAAAAAAAATTTTACGGGTTGCACTCTGGGAGTGCCGGCAGAAGTGAAAACTTAAGTATTAACGTTGTGCGCCCTGCGCCGCCTAAACGAAACAGCCGGCGCAGGCATACATTTTCGCCGCGCCGTAGAAAAAGAGGGGGATACTCCCTCTCCTACGCCACGCCAGCTGTCTACTCTCCATCCGTCTTACGAATTTTCGATCAGGTCACGTGTCCTGACGCAAGTTTAACATTTTTTACCCATTACAAAAAAAGTGTACAACGCCGCTAAAGAAGTTTTCACTTCAAAAAATATTATTTTTAATCTGAAAAATATTGTCTCCAGATTTCCATAGTTTATGAATAATGCATTATTTTTATTAACGCTTTATTATAAATCATATATTAAACATCAGTACCAGATTTGAATGTTTTCGATTTCTTTCTTCCGCTTTTTGCTTGATCTTCTTTCAATATGGTACTTTTCTTCCTACCTCGACTTTTTCGTTTTCGGCTACCTCGTTTTCGGTTTTGTCGCTTTTGGCTACGTCGTCTACGGCTTCTGCTTCTATTTTTTCTTCGTCTTCGAGCCTCCGTTATCGGCAAACCAAAACCTAATTTAAACCTTCCCCCGTTCTCTTTGATCAAACCAGCTTTTAGTCCAGTTTTTAATGCTTTTTTAACACAAATTGATGCATTTTTTAACGGCTTCTTGCACTGATAAATTATTTGATCTAAAATTTTGTCGGGGGGAGAACCATTAGATTCATTAAGACACGCTATGGTGTCCATAAGATCTGCTAAAAACGACACCTCTCCTTGGACCATTTTAATGCTGCAAAAGCAGAACTTAATCAATAAACTAATGAAAAGCACTTAAATTTTGAATTTAGCTACTAAATTAATTTGTCAAAATGACATAAAAAATTTACTTGAATTTGTCAGTTTGTTGAATAAGGTTGCCAAGTTACCAGTCAAGAAAAGTCGCATTTTATATTGCTCCAGTGAAATACATCCGTCTTACGAATTTTCGATCAGGCCACGTGTCCTGACGCGAGTTTAACATTTTTTACCCATTACAAAAAAAGTTCACAGCGTGCCATAAGAAGTTATCACTTCAAAAAGGCACGACTGGCTGTGCACACAGAAGTTCTGGTCTCTACGCTTATTTATAATAGTAAATGTTGGATTTGGCAAAATAGACCTGAATTGCGGAGATGCCTATTCCAAGAAGTATAAATGAATTAATGAGTAAATAGGAGTTGTGGAAGAGGTCTAATTTAGCATTGTCTGCTTTATGTACCTTTCCAGCTTCTTAGTTTAGTCCAATTTCTTCAATTCTCCTGTTAAGGAGTAGAAGCTCATGTACTGCTATTGCCCCAGGTAAATCACTACCTTGGTCTTGTATACAACCCAGGTAGTGCCTCCATAAGGCGGTGGCTTCACATTCGAAGATAATATGAGTGGCCGTTTTCTCGTCCTCATTACATAATCTGGATATAGGTGTCAAACACGCCTATATTGTGCAGATGTTTCCTCAAAGACCAGTGTCTGCTTCAAAGCCCTACAACTGTTTTAAGTTTTTCCCTACTTAGCGAGAGCAGCTTTCCTGCCTGCTTAGGTGAGGGTTCTTTCAGCATTAGTTTGCTGTGCCTAGCTCCCTCTGTCTGTGCTCACTTTAGCTGATGCTGAGAGTGGATCCAGCCTTTAATCGCAGCTTTAACGCTGGCCTTTGGTATCCCTATTATTAGTTCTGGCCCAATAAATGGTGTTCCAGAGCCCCGCTTTGTTAGTTTGTCCGCTTCTTCGTTACCAGAAATACCTTTATGCCCTGGCACCCTCGAAGGGTCCTTAAAAAGGTAAAAGATGTCAAAATGTCAATGGGGAAGACCACTAAGTGATGAAATCCTTTCAAACGTCTTTTAATCGATGAATTGGTTCAGTGTACATGCAATATTATAGATCAAAATCAAAGCAAATAGATTCTACAGCATTTTGAAATCAGCATTTTCATTCAAAATTAAAAACCGTCAGAAATAAGTGGGTGGTGCTACGAGCCTCTAACGTATTAGACCCTAAATATATCTCTGTCTGTTTTCATTATATATCCTTTGCTAACACCATTGTAGTGTTGTCAAATTTCTTCTTCTTCTCTTCTTCTGCTTTTATTTAGGCAGTTCTGCCTGTTTTTTCTTCAGACTATCTCGATTAAGCCGTCATTCCATCTTTTCCTTGGGCGCCCTACGGACCTTCGCTCTAATGGGGAGTTGTCTCTGGCTATTCTCACTATCCTATTTCCATCCATTCTGCTGATGTGATTGTACCATTCTCTTCTATGATTTGTCCACTGATTGATGTCTTCGACCTTGCATGATCGTCTGGTCTCTGCGTTTCTGACTCTATCTCTTATCGTTATCCCATCGATGCGTCTGAGGATTTTCATTTCAGCGGTTTCTAACATTCTTTCCGTTTTGGATGTTTCCGCTCTTGTTTCAGCAGTATACGTCATAATCGGTCTTATAACAGTTTTATAAATACGGCATTTAGCATCCTGTCTGGTATATCTATTTCTCCAAATTGTGTCATTTAGACATCCGGCGATTTTATTTGCCTTGTTAATTTGCTCTTCTACTTCTCTTACCAGTGATCCATAACTACTCAGCAGAACCCCCAAGTATTTAAATTCCATCACTTGCTCGATCAACTTACCGTCCACCTCCAGCTTACATCGTATTGGCTCCTGAGATATAACCATACATTTAGTTTTTTCCGATGATATTAACATATTATATAACTTAGCAGTGTTATTGAATTGATGGAGCATTATTTGGAGATCGTCTTCACTCTGGGCTATTAGTGTCGCGTCGTCTGCATAACATATAATTTTAATTTGTTTGTCGCTCATTTGGTAACCTCTCTTAGACTTTACTTTGTTACTAATTTCATCCATCACTAGGTTAAAGAGTAGGGGACTTAGTGAATCTCCTTGCCTTATTCCTGTTCCAACCTCGATGGGGTCCGTTAGTTGGTGTTCAATTCTTGCCTCTATTCTATTATTCTGGTAAATGTTTTCTATTGTTTTGATTATATCGAGGGGTATGTTTCTTTTATATAGTAGGTGAACGATATCTTCTAGTCTTATTCTATCGAAGGCTTTCGTTAGGTCGATGAAGCAAAGGTATGCGGGCTCGAGAGATTTTTCCTTTACTTGTCTGATTACAAACACGGCATCCGTACACGATCTTCCGCTTCTAAATCCTTGTTGTTCCTCAGCTAGCGTTAGGGTGGTATTCATTTTATTTGTTATTATTTTGTAGTTAATTTTAAGGTGGTATTAAGTAGGTTAATTCCCCTGTAGTTTCTTGGGTCACACTTTTCTCCTTTTTTAAACATCAGTATCATTATACTGGATCTCCACTCTTGTGGTATTTTGTGTTGTTCTATAATTTTATTAATGAGATCTGTTAGTTGCTTTGTGAGAGGCAACCCACCAAATTTTAATAGCTCATTAGCTAT
This sequence comes from Agelastica alni, assembly GCA_950111635.1. Taxonomy (NCBI): domain Eukaryota; kingdom Metazoa; phylum Arthropoda; class Insecta; order Coleoptera; family Chrysomelidae; genus Agelastica; species Agelastica alni. Next base: position 18,070,963 of record OX467719.1, on the reverse strand, counting down.
TCCGTCCTTTCCTGGTGATTTCCTGTTTTTAAGTTTTTTAAGTGCTGCCTCTACTTCTTCTCGCTTGATGGTTGAATCCTCATTTGTTACTATTTCTGGTGCTTTTGTCTTCCTTTCTTGTTCTTGTTTCGCGTATGTTGATTTTAAGTAGTCTATCCACTCCTGTTTCTCTATATTCTTAACTTCGATTAGCTTTTTAATTTTACTTCTTTGTCCCCTAATCATTCTCCAGATTTCCTTCTGTTGTCCATAAAAGTCATGTTCCATTTGTTTCGAATATCTCTCCCAGTGTTCCGTTTTAATTTTTCTCACCAGAGCGTGAGTTTCATTGCGAATCCTCTTATAGTGTCTATAAGCCTGTTGAGTCTGTTTTGTTTTATATTCAAGAAATGCTTTTTTCTTTTCATGACATTTTTCCTTTACTTCTTGGCAAAACCATGGGGTTTTTCTCTGCTTGTAGTTCTTTGTGGAATTTCTCTCTCCGAGTGCTTCCATTGCGGCTTTTTTTATTTCGGTTTTTATTTTTTGCCAACTTTCTTCAACATCGTCCTCTTTTGATATTTCTTCTGATAGTCTTTTCTGATAAAGGTTCCTTATAGATTCGTCCTGTAAACCTTCAATCTTTATTTTTGTTTCTGCTGATGTTGGTCTTGATCTGCCGTGTATTTTACCTAATCTTAGTTAGCATAGTATCAAGTTATGGTCACTTCCTATATCTGCTAATGTGAGACCTCTGACATCAAGTATTTTGGCTGGGTGTATTTTCCTGTTAGTTAGCACATAATCTATCATTGACCTTTGACCTCGGGTATTGTTGGATGTATATTTGTATTGGTCCTTATGGTTAAAAAAGGTATTGTTGATTCTAAATTCGTTGTTGGTGCAGAAATTTATCAGTAAATCACCATTCTCATTTTTAATATTTTCGTTGAATCTTTGTTTTATGCCAGGAATTACGTGATTGCCCACACGAGCGTTAAAGTCTCCTAGAAGGATAACTGCTTCCGTTCTTTGTATGTTATTGATGGCCTGCTGTAACTGTTCATAGAAATGTTCTCTTATGTTTTCCGGTTTGCAATTTTCGGGGCCATATATTCCAATTATGTTTACTATATGTTGTGTGAATTTTATTTTTACTATGATAATTCTTTCGGATATATATTTGCATTCCATAACTTGATCTTTAAGCTTGTCGTGAATGAGGATTGCAACTCCTTCTTTGGCTCGTACTTCTTTCCTCACTCCACTGTATATAAGTATATATTCGCCTAATCGGGACTGCCCTTTTCCTTTCTTGTGTGTCTCCTGTAGTGCACATATGTCGATCTTTCTTTCTGTCATTTCCTTGACAATTTCTTGATCTCTGGTGTTAAGTGATTTTATATTCCGTGTAGCTATTCTAAGTGTGTTTTTTGGGTACCGTTTTCTCGTGTCCTTTTTCCTTGCTGTAGTCGTTACCTGAATGTCCGTCCTGTTCCGAGGCTCAGTCTGGGTTCTATGAGCTTTATTGGTTTTTCCCTCAGGTAGGGTGCTAACCTGGCCTGAGAAACCTCCTCCTTTATCCGGGCTTGGGACCGGCAACATGATCACTGAGCTACTCAATCCACCCAGCAACCATGCAGGCGGAGTTGCGTTGTCAAATTTACTTGTCTTTATATCTTTGCTATATTTTTTCAAAAACGTATCTATTAGTGATAACTATATTATTTTATGATAATTTGTGGAAAAAATATTTTTTCTTTTGTATTCATTTCCATCTATTATTTCGAGAATGGGTTTTTGTATTTTGATACGGCAATACTGCTATTGATGAAATGTGACATTTGTTCACAGAAGCACAGAGAGAATACCACAGCGTAATGTGACAGAAATTTCATGCATTCTACGCATTGAACAATTATCTGTGATAGGTCAGCTCAAGGTGTAGGGCGTGCGCGTGTAGGGTTTAGTACGTCACACTGCGTTACACCAATAAGAGCAACTATTAAAAATGGCACATAAAATTGTATGTTTGAAATCAAATTCGAGTATTTTATTATTTTATTCATGAAATAAACCAAATAAAAAATAAGAAAAATAATAATTGGTAGTTTTTGGACATACAGAACACGATTATGCTATTTTAAGCTCGTATGTAACATAAAATTTAACGGAACAGAATGAACTCGCAAACAATTTTAATTGTTTATTATTATTTAATATATTTTAATATTGATTTTTTTTTATCTAATAGGTAATGGTTGTTGATCATGGAGAAATAGTGGAATTTGATTCACCTCAAGCACTCAGAGAACAAAAAGACAGCATTTTTTTTAATATGGTGAAACAATCAGGCTTAAACGATTCCTAAAAACAAAGATGGTACAATATTATAACCAAAAATGTAAATAACACTTAATATTTTTCATTTAAATAAAAAAAATCGAGTACGATATTATTAGCAACAATATAAATAACTTTTAGTACTTACATTTTAATCTATTCATCCTTATTTAATATATAAAAAAAAGTATCATATAATACATATATATATATATATATATGCAAAATTTTTAAAAAAATATAATATTATTATAGTATACTATAAACATTTTTCGACAGCGTAAAAGGATGTGAATATATATATATAAGTTCATGTAGGTCGATAATGTATCAAAAAACAACTACTCTTTTGGCTATATGCCACGACAGGCATTGAATTACATCTGTTACATAGTCGTGTATAATACTTCATTTCGGGTAACAATATGCAGATGCTTGTTAAGTAAGAGAAAGAACTATTAGATTTATCCATCCGAAGTAACCACCTATGGAGAGGTTTTGGGGTGTGTTGCCCCTCATCAGCATAGAGCAGGTCTACCTCGACTGGACACATCAACAGCTTCGACTCCTACCAAGTATACATGAAGTGCTACGCGAATAGCGCCAGTCACGACATCTATACTTTTTAACAAGCACCACCCAGTGAATAGCTTATGCGAAGAAGTATTGTAATCCGCAAAATTTATAGAAAACTATAATAACATTATGGTAAACTATAAACATTCACGCTGTCGAAAAATGTTTAATTTACTATAAAAATCCGTTACGGAGAAGTTATGAGTTTTTCAGCTCAAGGTCTACTGTGAGACTCCCTGACTGATGTGAGGTCTACTCACTAAAAACTTCACCCCTATTTAGGTCCGTCTGGCTATTGCCTCCGGTGACACTTAGGCTTGTTGGTCCATTGTATCTTGCCTATGTTTTATATCATTGTACCCAATCCAGTACTTTCGTACCTTGTACAAGTTCTGTACTGGGTGGGAGCAATAAAGTTCTGGGTCGCCGGTTGGCTGCCCAAAAATTTCCTGTCTTTTGCGATCCAGTGCCACGCAGTAGCACAAAATGTGTTTTACTGTTTCCGGACCCTTGCCGCATAATCTGCAGGTCAGGTCACCATTATACAGTCCCATTTTGTTAAGGTGCTCCTTAACTGCTGCGTGACCGGTCAAGAGCCCTGTAGTTATTCTTAGTTCTGCCGTCCTTTTATGACACGGTCCTTTGATGTATTCTTTTCCGTGTTTGTCTCCTGGTCTACTTGCCCAGTAATATTTGTGTTTTTCCCCAATCCAGTTTTTTACAGACACTTTTACTGTACGCTTTGGTACCCCTAGCATCTGCCCTTGGTTTGGGGGAGTTTCCGAACCTCTCCTTGCAAGTTCGTCTGCTCTTTCGTTACCTGCAATTCCCTGGTGTTCTGGAACCCATATCAGTTTTACGTTATTACGGTATGCCAGTGTTCTCAGTTCTTTTTTGCTGTCTCATACCAGCTTGGACGTCACTTCCTTGCGCCTTGAGTGCCGCTTGACTGCCTGAGAGGATGTTGATATGTGCATTTTCAACATTTCTTCTATTGTTGTCCTTCGCGCATTGAAGGATGGCGTACACTTCTGCCTGAAATACGGAGGTGTGAATTCCCAACGAGAAGCTGATGCCAGTGTTTGGGTTCCAGTGCGCCCGCCCCATTCTCAGTCTTAGATCCATCTGGAATGGGCATATATTAATGTAAATAAATAATAATAAATATTAAAAAATAATAGGGAGTGTTTTCATTTCGACGAAAAAATGACTTTCGGCTGTATTGACATGCATTTAGGTTTAATGAAATATATTGTGGTATTATGAGTGATTTCAAAATTGTTAAAAAGTAGGGTTTACGTTTCTGTATATGTTACTGCAGCCGAGGCCATTTTTTAACAGTGAATAGTGTGGCTTTTAATTGTTTACTTTTAGTTTTATCTTTAAAATGTTCCAATTTGGTGTTTAATTCAGTTCCCCTTATAATTAGATCACTTGTAATACATGCCGAACCTTCCAAAAATAATGCGTCACTGGTTACAACTGTCAGATTGATTTGATTCGGATGTAGGAATCGGGTTTTTGTAAATTTTCTTTTTCTTCACGGAAATTTTTTTTTACCCAACTTCGATAAAGTGGACTGGAAGTAATCACAATTTGGCTGGTTTTTAAAAGTTTTCAATTAACAAAAAATACAAACACTATTTCTATCTTCAAAGAACACAATGCACTTGTACCGACTAGTGAACTACTGCAAGCGATGAAATTAATTCAAAGCCGTGGAAAAAAAGGAGTTTAACTAACAAAATGAAAAGAAAAACTGAATAACTCGTCAGTATTGATGGTAGGAAAAATACTACTTATTGCAAATAACAAGCGATGTTTAATCGCCGTAAAAAAAAAAATTAGAAGAACAGATACAAGGAAAAGTTGATGAAGATCAGGCAGGATTTACGGCTGGAAGATCATGTATGGACCATATATATACAATTCAACAACTCATAGAGAAAAAAATGGCCAAGAACAGAGAGGTACATTTTGCATTTGTGGATATCCGAAAGGCCTATGATTCTGTCCCTCGGTCTAAAATCTGGGAAGCCATGTTAGAAATGGGTATAACGCAGAGAATTATCAGAACAGTCCAAAATATGTACAAAAAAAATACCGTATGGATTAAAGAGGGAAATAAACTATCAAATGCCTTCAAAACAACTAAGGGTCTCCTCCAAGGATGCTCAACATCACCCACACTATTCAAAATATTTCTACAACAGACACTAAGACCATGGAAGAGAAAATGTGCAGGAATGGGAATACCAATTAGAAATGATCATCTGTATACTCTAAGCTTTGCCGATGATCAAGTAATCATAGCTCAAGATGAGGAGGATTTAGGTTTTATGATGCGGAAACTAGAGGAGGAATATGGGAAAAATGGAGTGGAAATCAACCTCGAAAAGACCCAATATATGTCAACGGCACAAGACAGGATATATCACCTAGAAATAGATGATAACCGACAGATCTCAGGAACAGACAAATTTAAGTACCTAGGGTTTATAATATCAAAAAGTGGAACAACAGAGGAAGAAATAAAAAATAGACTAGGTCAAACTAGGGCATGTATTAATCAATTAAACCCAATATTATGGGATCGCCACATAACCAAGACTAATAAAACAAGAATATTCAATTCAATAGTTCGCAGCATAATGACTTACGGAGCTGAAATGTGGGTGATCAACAAAAAAAACAAAGGGAAGATTGTAGCCACAGAAATGGACTTTTGGAGAAGGAGTTGTGGAGTGAACAGATTAGATCGAATAAGAAATGAGGAGATCAGGAGAAGAATGGAGGTAAAAAAAGACATACTAGAACACATAGAGGAAAAGAAACTAACGTGGTACGGACATGTTAGAAGAACTCCGGAGGATCGCTGGATACACCGGGTAACTGAGTGGAGTCCATTAGGCAGACGAAAGAGAGGTCGACCAAGGCGATCATGGAGAGACGAAGTGGATGAGGCGATGGAATTAAGAAACCTGCAGGACGGAGACTGGCAGGACAAGGACAACTGGAGACAAGGGCTGAAAGCAGGAAGGCAGCGACAGCTGTAGATATCCTGGATTATATATATATATATATATATATATATATATATATATATATATATATATAAAAAAAAGGAACTGTATGACAGTCGCTCTCAACGACTGTCGGAGCAATACTACTGTTTCGTCGAATTGATATGGTGCGTTGAGAGAAAACTTAGTACTGCGCCAACTCGAGACTGCGCATGGCAAACAAAAGGAGAAAGAAAACCAGCTAGTGGTGCCAGCCGGAGACATCGCGGGTAAGGTAAAGAGTAGCGGGTTCTGCCTGGGTCAAAACGGTTTTAAGACGTTGGTGTGCAGGGACGGAACCTAAAATGATTAAAAATAACATTTACACGAATTGTACTTACGAGTTATAACGTTACGAAAAACATTCGTGGCTACAACTTTATGAATGTATGTCTTTGCAAAAAATAATGACATATCTTAAGTGACATTTCAAATGTTATCGTGTTTCTAAGGCTTAATTGTCAGTCCTGTATAATGCTACCAACGGTGATATGTGTGGTGTCTAATTTAAAAGGTAACATAATAATATTAAGAAAGCACTAACATAAACAGATAAACAGTTTTGGAAAAAATTAATTTGGTTTCCTTCGTCCTGCATTAGAACTTTTAAAATATTTACATAAAGTATGTAATAAGTTAAAAGATGTTTAACACCTTGCGCTCTATTACACATAGATATATTTGTTTATTAGATTTGCCTTATAATCCAGTCAAAAGGTATCAAAAAAAGACCTGTCGTTGCAAAAAATCCAGAAGTCTGTTTTATTATTGTTCTTAATGTTTTATGGGATGCTAAATCCAAATCTAAAGTTACCCAACAAAATTTTCGGCTGCGAAATTTTTGCATTATTTTGGGTTTTTGCTTATATAATTTTTAAAGTATTAATAACTATAAAAAATCACTTGTTTTTTTTTAAAGTAGGCTAAATTTGTTACATTTTAAGAATAACTGCATAGCTTTATGAATAGCCAGAAAGTGTCAAAAAAGGCACGTCTGGTGGTGCATAGAGGTGTGTTGGTTTCATACTTATGTATGGTAGTGAATGTTGGGTTTGGCAGAAGAAGCATAAAAATAGGATTAATGCTGCGGAGATGAGTAGTCTGAGAAGTATAGCCGGAGTGACTCGGTTGGATAAAGTAAAAAATAGTGAGATAAGAGAACGCTTTGGTGTAAAAGAGTATGTGGCTACAAAGATAGATAAAGGAATGCTTAGATGGTGTGGACACGTAGAAAGGATGGATGAAGAAAGAATAACGAAACAAATTTATAGGGCGAGTGTGAATGGACAATTCGGTAGAGGTCGACCTCGGAGAACATATCTCGATCAGATCAACATTGTTTTGAAGAAAGGCCAGGTCAAGAGTACCAACAACCAACAAGCATGTGTGAGAGCACTAATGAAAGTAGAGGAAGCAAAAGAAGTGTGTAAGAACCGTAGCGGAAGTGGAAGAAAGTGGTCTCTGCCTACCTCTATGGGAAAAAGGCGTGACTTTAAGTATGTATATATGTTTTGAGCCACAATAGACCTACTAATGGTCGCGGGGGAGGGGCGATTACGCCCTTCTCTCATAAAACCTATGTATATATGTTAAGAATAATCGCAGCTTTGTAGTTCAAATAGTTTTTAAAATGGAGTACTTTATAACTTGGTTATTTTGTCCAAACAATGACATTTGCACTTTAGGTTGTTCTGACGTTCGGTTGTTTAACGCGACTAATGACGTAACTTGAACGAACAGCGGCTACAGTCACCTTTAGTGAACCGGCATCGGCTTTTAGTTGTTGCATACTCTATCTCTCTCTTCTGGTTGTTAACCGGAGGTTAAAGATTAGAGTTTCCGTTGTTTGCGGATTAGTTTCGACAAAAATACAACTTATAAGCCAAATATTGGGTAAAATACCTCCCGTAATACGTGCCAGTCCCTCCCTGCACTGCGCCGCATGCAGCCAGTTATGCTTGATGTCCTTCTCGTTGGTGGTCGTCCTTTATTTCGGTAAGCCTCATGTCTCGGCCTCCATTTAAGAATTTTCTTGGTCCATCTGTCGTCAGTTATTCTTGCAATGGATCCTGCCCATTCCATTCCATTTTAATGTTTTTATTCTCCTGGCGACATCCGCTTTTCCTGCTCTTCTTCTTATTTCGTTGTTCTGGTTTCTATCTTTCACGGCAGGGGTCTCCAAACTTTCCAGCCTTAAGGCCATACTGATTACTCCAGTAAGTTCCGAGGGCCAAAACCATATTATCATTGTTGCCAGTGGTAAAAAGTGAAATAGTCCACTGATGAAAAAAAAAGTCCGAAAAAGTACGCAACGTTTAAAAAAGGCTGCAAATCGGACTAAAGTCCGCAAAACGGCAACACTGCATATTATTAATTTTCCTGTCATTATCTGTAATTTCTAATTGATACTGTTTCAATCACAACTACGAAGTAAATGTTTTTCACATTTTAAAACGTGTGAAATATTCAGCCACACCACTGAGACTGAGTTTCCTATCGATTTTGCAATCGAAACTTTGAGTGCTTTGAAAATAAATTTTGATACTTGTTTCTCGGACTTTGATGCCATTGCGAATCAAATTAAGATTTTTCAGAATCCTTTTGATACTGACATTGAAACCCTAGCCCCGGAACTTCAAATGAAAATGATTGATCTACAGTGCAGTGATATAATTAAGAACAAATATCAAAACTCATCTTTGTTGGAATTTTATAAGAGTATTCCACTGACACAATTTGATAATTTGCATAAAATTTCTCGTGGGCTGTTTTCTGTTTTTGGTACTACTTATTTGTGTGAGGAGACCTTCTCCAAAATGAAGTACACAAAAAATTAACTGATGAGCATCTTAAATCTCTTTTAATAATTGGTACAAGTAAAATTAGTCCACAACTACAAACTATTGTCTGTGAAAAATCTCAATTACATAAATCTCATTAGTATTTCATATGTCATTAAGCTTGTTATAAGTTATGTTTTTATTTAAAATGTATAAAATGTTAGTTGGATTCATTTCAATAATTTGTTAGTTATTATATACTGAAGTTAAATTTTCTGCATATTATACATGTCTTTACTCATTATAATTCTGTGTTTCTTTATCCAACCTATCACAAAAACAATAACAATAAGCCTACAACAATGTTATGAGTAGTTAGCCCATGACCATATCAATGTAGATGTCATATTAATAATTATTCAACATAAAATTAAAATACTTCAGTAAACTAAATTTAATTTGCTATGAAAAATATGTTCTCTAAAAGGAGTTTTCAAGAATGCTAGCTCTCCTCGGGCCGGACAAAATCTGTCCGCGGGCCGGATGTGGCCCTCGGGCCGTAGTTTGGGGACCCCTGTTTTAGGGAAATACCCAAAATAGCTCTCTCCATAGCTCGTGTCACTTGTAATTTATTGATGGATTTTCTTGTCAGAGTAAGTGTTTCCACTCCGTATGTCATAACAGACAGTAAACACTAATTGAACACTTTTCTCTTTAAACATACCGGGATGTCGGACCGGAATACCTCCTTTAGGAACCCAAAAGCTGCCCAGGTGAGTCCCATTCTTCTTTGAAACTCAACAGTTTGGTTGTCTCGACCCACACGAATTTCATGACCAAGATATTTGTAGGACGACACTTGTTGCACTTCATGCCCATTTAAGTCCAGATTTGTCATATATTGTGTTTTTAAAGAATTAATCTTTAATCCGGCTTTTTTGACGCTTTTTCTAGATTGTATAGCATCTGTGTAGTTTTGTCAATCCTGTCCGAAATCAGGACAATATCATCGGCAAACCTAAGGTGGTTCAAGCCTTCTCCATTTATATTAACTCCCAAGTTATTCCAATTTATCTCCTTCAGCATGTACTCGAGTAAATTTGTAAATAGTTTTGGTGATATGGTGTCACCCTGGCGAATTCCTCGTTCGATTTTGAACTTGCCTGTATCTTCATGAAGCCTAACACATGATGTTCGCAACCAAAACCGCAAAATACGGATTCTTGGAGGAAAATAATTACGTTTAGTGTTGTCGGTTTATAATGATAATGACAAATTGTGATTCTGTTATTTGTGATAGAGTGTTGGAAGAAGTGGTGACAAAAGGTTCTTTGACCGAAGTAGGTAAAAAGAGAAAGGAGGGTAAGGTTGGTTGTTTTGAAATGAGCATATTGCTTTATTAAGAACGAATGATAGCTGCGCACCTCAAGAGGGTGGGGGTAGCGGGTCATCTCGTTCAATAACATACCCATTTAACTTCAGGTATTAGTGCTTTCTGTGTGGAATGGAGATACCTAAGGACTATAAAGTCTCGCAGAAAAAAATTACTCTAGTTAAATTATTAGATTTAAAAGATAAGGTCTTAGAACTAGCTAAACGATGCAATAATGAGTACTTCCAAGTTATAGTAAGCCTTGTTGAGCCCATTCTTAACATTAAGACTGCTGAGGGATGGTATCATTTGCTTTGTATAAAGGGCCTTTGAAACTGTTGTTGGGCTCTACTACAGGAAGCCAGAAAACGTGGCCGACCCTCAGGTAAAACCACATTTTTCCTAACCATGAAAACAACGACGAGGAGTGTCAACTGATGTCAATTGTCAATTAATGCAACAAGTGAAATGTGATGACCATCCCAACTAAACAACTGTTCACCTTATTCAGAGGTACGGCGAAGACATTCTAATTGAAAATAAACCTCTTACTGTATGGTTTAAGCATACTGAGCTCAAAATTGTAACAGATTCCCGGTACAAAAAAAAATTGCTATCTGTTGAAAAGAAAAGACTTTTTTTTTTTTTTTTGCAGAGGTGGAAAAAATCCTTTACGGAGAAGTTATGAGTCAAAACGCAGCAGGAAATTTTGTTGAATAATTTTAGATTCGGATTCAGCACTTTAAAAAACATAAAGAACCACAATAAAACTGACTTCTAGATTTCTTGCAACGTGAAACTACCAAATAATGACTGGACTATTACATATTTGTTTGCAAATATTTTCTATAGTTTTATCATGCATAAAATTTGTGTGAAAATATTCTTTTAAAATGGTTTGTACCTCTGTTGTTTGCCTATTTTATCAAGTTTACTAAATAATAATATTTTGAGCTTCAGTAGATTAAGTTTACAATAGTAATTAAGGGAATGGCTTTTTAATTTTTAAATAATCTTAAGTATAAAGGAAAGAGCTACCAGGGCTTAGATAAACTGCACAGTAATTATCTCAAACTACTAACGTTAAAATTAATCTACTGTATATTAATAGTAATTTAACTTTCAATGAAGTATTATGGACTCCATAAATTCATGTACCTACTCAAATATATTCGTCTTGACAAAAACTTTTTAGGCATATTCAGTAAAGAAGAATTCAATAAGATAAAACAGCTAGCTGCAAAAAACATCATAAACCTTTAGGGGAATTTTAGGAGAATTTGGTCTATGTTTTTTTGATTGAGATTGTGGGATTGTAAGCAGACCCTGCAAGCTACAGAAGCATCCTTGTAACATGAAGCTAAAACACATCCTTGCTTATGATCCGAACAAAATGACGGGAATGTTTTGCCATAACGTTAATCATAAAATCCGTACTGGGAGAACAATGGTTAACGCTAAATGACCTAAGGAAATCCCCCTGTGCAAAATCACCTTTTATTTTAAAACAATAGGCTTAAAAAATTCTAAAGAGGAGAATCCCTAAATAATTAGAAAAGCGATTATAAAGGTACCTAAAAGTTTTTCAACAAAAGATACATTCAAATGTTTCTAAAAATATTTTAAATTTGCTGAATTTAAAAATTACAAATAAAATTGCTTTATATAAAATTGTAATAAAAATATATTTTTTAATTTTTTATCCTAATGTATACGTAACTTAATGTTAGTAAAATAATAGGACTGTTCTGTCAATCATGCATGCAAACATACATACATACATACATACATATAGTCACTGAAGAAATCAGATCGGTGTCGTTACCTATATTAACTTACCTCAACTTGCCAGGTAGCCATGACCAATAATAAGTAGGCAAGCCTACCGAGGCATATTCTGTGTGTAAAAAACTAACAGTTGAGATGGAATTAATTCGGTTATCAAAAGAGTGAAGGTGATGAAAAAAAATAGATTAAAATTAATTCAATTAAAAATAACCATGAACACTTTTCGATATAGGCAAGTTATCATAGGCATGTTTGTTAATTAATAATATTTGATACAAAATATGTCTCATCTGGTTATCAGATATGTGAGGGTCGATCTATCGCGGTCTCCTCTACTACCACGTCATCTTCAAAATAAATATTGTGATTTAAAACAATTTTAAAAGAAATATTGTTTAGTTATTCAATATCACTAATTTAATAATTGTAAATGAAATTTTTTAAAACAATTTAGATTAAAGTCGTGAAAAAGTATAGTGTATAACTCACAAGAAATATTTATTTTCCACTCGTATAAACGTCACACTCGTGGAAAATGAATATCATTTTGTGCTTGTTTAACAATTTACTGCAGCGTATGTTGTCGACGACAATATGAAATATAACAATACAAAATTCATAATAGAATTATCCTGCTGTTTGTTAAAGAAAACTAATGAAATCCATAAACCTGCAATCAAAATTATTACTTGTTTCATTTTATGTTGAATGGGTAATAGGTTTTTCCAAGAATATTGTTTTGATTTTTATACCATTGTATGCTAACGTTGTTATTAATAATTTTATTACACAAATTTTGATGACAATTTTTTAAAGGTTTATAAAACAAAATGAATCAACTCTTGTTCTAGCACAAAGTTCAATTTTTAGGCACTTTTAAAGTCTCACTACTATTAGAGAAACATTCGGATTTTAATTAGTTTTTATTTTCTTATTTTTATGGCTTTGGTCAAAGTCAGCATATTATTCTTTTAAGAAATTAGGATGTCATATTCAAAGCAGTTACTTTTATCGTAACAATTTGGTTATCACCTCCCGAAACATGATGGAGTAAAAGAATGCCCTGGAGACATACATAATGCACTTAAAAGCTCTGGCTAAATGGAGTAAATCCACAGGTCAGAGGCAAGCGAAAAAGTTCCTAAAAGAACTTTCGCATACGACCTCGGCAGACCTGCTTAACCTTAGCCGTACTAGCACGAGAGTTACAGTGGGCCTGCTGACACACCTTTTAGGTTATAACCTAAAAAGGTCCTATAGGAGGGGCTGAGAATAATGAATATCGTTTTTGTCTTAAAAAAGAAGGGACGGCGGAACACTTCCTATGCTAAAGCAAGTACTGGCAGGGTCCCGGTTCCTGTGCTTAGGCAGCCTTTGGAAGTTGTTAAAATAACTGGTGTTGGATGAAGGCACAATAGACCTCATCAGGTCGAAATGCATACTTACAAAAAGCCTCTTATCTAATCCAATCTAATAATTTAAGTGTAACATAGCAAAAGTAGAAGACATTTTTTTTGGTAATGTTTTAGGGAATTATTGGTTGATTGCATAAATTGGTATATATATATATATATATATATATATATATATATATATATATATATATATTAATATATTAATTTCAAAACCAGTTCTTTTTAATCCATACAAATTTGTCAAAAGTATTGCAAAACAGGAGCAAAATATTTTCCTTTTAAAAATTCTATGCCAGAAAAAAAACCACAAGCGGCTCTGAACATGTATTTTAAATTTAGAGAAAGATTGTTAAGAGTATTACAGACCCTAGATATAACTGGCCACTTGTAGATCCCCATTGAAATGGGTCCAATAGTGTCAGATGGGACTATGCTGTTTCTTTGCTAAGATATATTTGTGGGTGTTTTGTTTGATCTTTTTCATTATTGCTCATAAAATAGCATACGTAACAAATGTACCTCTTGGATTTGCAAACAAGTAGTAGGTAATAGGTATAACGATAAATATAAAAGTTGTTGCGCAAAAAGTTTCAGTAATAATATCTACCATAAAAAAAATACCCATCGCTTTAAAATGTAATAATTTTTTTTGTAATATTAACTTAAATAACAACGGTTTAAAAATAAATTCCAAAAAAACAAACCATTAAACTAATTATTCTCGTTAAAAATAGATAACTTGATAGGTAAATTAGTTATTTTTAACTTAACGTATTACAACAAATTTAAAAATAACATAAAATAAATAGTTTTATTACCATTTGTATTATACTAAAACAATTTTTTTTAGTGACACTAATCAGTAAAGGAAGTTCAAATCATCTAGTTTTTTTTTTTTATGAAAATAGTCGCAAAAATGGTAGACCTATCGTGTGGGCCGCGGACGGCCCGCACTGCGACTATTAGAAGGGGAAGGGATTATAGAAAGGAAACGATTGTGGACACGCTTTTTAAAAAGTTGTAGGTCATAGTTCTCTCAAAAAACTGATTTTGGAAGCTTATTCCATTCCGTAGCAGCCCTGTAAAAGAAGGATTCTTGATGAAGATTGGTCCTAGTAGTGTCAATCTTGAGAGTAAATGGGTGAGACTGATCAGCGTGCCGAGTTCTTCGGCCGAATGTGGCCAATGGTGGTACAAGAGTTTTTATTTCTCTGGAGCATCTGCCATGGAAATATTTGTCGAGAAATGACTGGTCTGCATTGATCTGAAATAAATGCCTTGGTGCTGAACCCCAAATGTGCGAGCAATACTCCAGTAGAGGTCGGATTTGAGCCTTGTACGTCGTCAACAGTTGATCAGGAGTAAAAAACTTTCTGGCTTTCCACAGAAAACCTAACCTCTGGCTTGCCGACTTTGCGATGTTAGCAACTTGGTCATGCCAAGACATATTATTGGACACCGTGACTCCCAAAATCGAGATGGAGGGACTTGGTTCAAGGGTATTTTCGGACATTGTGATGGGATGATTTAAGGAATTCACTTTCTTGGAAAACGTGGCACTTTGTTTTTTGGGCGTTAAACTCAACAAGATTGTTGGTTCCCCACTCGACGATTGCTTTAAGATCTCTATTGATGGAATCAACCTGTTCCTGCCTGAGTCATTTACTTAACAATGCCTGGTGCCAAACGCGGTCAAAGGCTTTAGATATATCCAAGGCTATTGCACGGGATTCACCAAACTTTTCAATAGTGTTTGTCCAGAGCTGAGTGACATAAGCCAGCAAATCTCCAGTAGACCGAAGTTGTCGAAATCCATATTGTCTGTCATGGATTATCTCAAATTTTTCTAGATATTTGATAAGTTCTGTGTTAATTGCTTTTTCCATAACTTTGGATATGACTGAGAGCAATGCAATAGGGCGATAATTTGCAGGAATAGTCTTCTTTCCTTTTTTCGGAATCGGTTGGACTTTAGCGTTTTTCCACATGGACGGAAATACTCCTTTGCTGTATGATAACTTGAAAAGTCTACAGAGAACTGGGGTGAGCTCTTGAGCACAGGTCTTCAAGACAATTGTCGAAATTTCATCTGGTCCTACAGCCTTATTAGAGTCAAGATTTCGTAGGATTTTCCTGATAGTGCGATGGCGGATAGTGACCTCAGGCATTGATGCGTTTATTCTAGGTATCGTTGGGGGTTGTTTTCCATTGGTATTGAGGGTTGAGTTAGAGCTAAACATTTCGGCCAGCAGATCCGCTTTTTCTTTGGAAGATACGGCTGTCGTGCCGTTGGACCTCTCGAGTGGTGGTAAAGAAGAAGTTGTGAAATTCTTATTTATGGCTTTGGCCAAAGACCAGAAGGTCTTTGATCCAGGAGGGGCATTGACAAGCTTGTTGCATATTCTCCTGTCGTAGGATTCTTTGGCAAGATCGATCGTTCTTTTGCAGGCGTTCCTCGCGTGGACAAAGGCTTCTCGGTTGGCAATTGTCGGGACTTCGCAATTTTGTATTGTTTTTTTTTATTTTATCACGGAAGGTAAAATAGCAGCAAAAATATTAAAATACGGCTTCAGAGGATCAAACTGATACAACAAATATAAACGGTAGACAAAATTCGAAACGAATGGAACTCTGGAATATTAACATTCATTTACAAAAAAGGAGATATGAAATCTGCAAAAACCATAGACCAATAACCTTACTTAATACCTGCTACAAAATATATGCAAACATAATTTACCACAAATTAAAAGCATACGCAAAAAAATAATAGAAGACTACCAAAATGGGTTCAGACCAGGAAAATCAACAGTAACTGCAATACACAAATACTCCAAAACAATGTTGATCTGATCGAGATATGTTCGCCGAGGTCGACCTCTACCGACTTGTCCATTCACACTCGCCTTATAAATTTGTTACGTCAATCTTTCTTTATCCATCCTTTCTACGTGTCCAAACCTTCTAAGCATTCCTTTATCTATCTATGTAACCACATCTTCTTTCACACCACAGCGTACTCTTATCTCACTTTATCCAACCGAGTCAGTCACTCCAGCTATACTTCTCTGACTACTCATCTTCGCAACAATAATCCTATTTTCATATTCTTCTGCCAAACCCAACATTTACTACCATACATAAGTGTAGGAACCAACACACCTCTATGCACAGCCAGACGTGCCTTTTTTGACAATTTCTGGCTGTTCATAAAGTCATACAGTGCCCCATTTATTTGTTTTCCTGCCAACACCCTTCGCTCAATGTAACTGTCATACTTTTCATCTCTCGTAAACTTTAAACCCAAGTACTTTAAACCCAAGTACACAAATTTATTTACTTGTTTTACTCTTTCTCCCTCAATCGAAACTCCACAGTTTGACATGCTTTCTTTTCTTTCAAAAACCATAACATTCGTTTTGCTTATATTTATTTCATCCATTTGATTATCAGGGCATCATGCATAACAGTAACCATCGCCTGCAACTCCTCTTTAGATGACGCTAATATGACTTGATCATCGGTGTAAAGAAGGCATTTGACGATCAAATCATTCATATTCAATCCATACGCACTCTCTTTCAAATCTTTTAAACAATCGTTAATGTATAAGTTAAACAGCCATGGCGATGATGATTACTCATTTCGTTTTAATCACAAAAGAATTCCTACTGTTAGTGTAAATAGAAACTATAAAACACTTCTGAACAGTGATAAAGGTTTTAAGTTGGTAGACATTGCTTTCATTCCAAATCGAAGTTGGCTGCTCAACCCTATGCCCGTGTGCCACCCTATAGCCTGCGGACAAATTTTAAAAGGCCCGCGCAAGTAAGTCAAAAATTCTCGTCAAGTTCAAAAAGTTTTGCATACGCGGTCATCGGACCGATTCCCCAAGCCGCCTCGCGCGTGACACCTGTCTATTTTTTCATTACGTTCGAATCTCGTTATGAACCCGTGTGCAGGGTTGTACAATACAATACAATTTATAACCCTCGTAGGTATGGTAGTTTAACAGACTGCAGTACGTTTTGTATGTAATTCTTTGTATTCAAATTTTTGTCAATAAAAACTATAGGCGCCCATAACGAATTCATGACGACGGTTATAGATTCCTTATTCATACCACCTGGTGTGTCCAAACCATCTAAGCATTCCTTTATCTATTTTTGTAACCACATCTTCTTTTACACCACAGCGTTCTCTTATCTCACTATTTTTTACTTTATCCAACCGATCCCCATTCATCTGTATAACGACAAATGATTTTCCAAAAAATAGTTAACTCCTAAAGATAAGCTTCATTTGTATCATTATATTCTTAAATACAATTCCCAGAATACATGAATAATGATTAAACAAACAGAAATTTAAATACGCATCTTGATTATAAGATATTCGTAGCACGATGGTCGTTTGAAATTTGTTACATCGGTTCTTTTAATAGTTGTAAAAACCCATTTACAGCATAATTTTTCAATGAACTATCAAACGAACAACATAATCATAATTTGTTACAGAAAATATATGGTTTTAAAAGCAGCTTATGAATGATATTGGAAGGAAGTCTTGTCTAAAATTGGCAGCTATAACGGAAAACTTTGGACTCAACGGGAAGATGTCGTATTTCTATAATCGATTCAATATTGTTTTTTCCCACATCTAATTGAATTGTTGGTCATTATGTTCCCCAGTAATTATTCATTAGCTTAAAGCATTTAGGTAAGCTTATATATTATATTATATATTATATTATTATACGAGGAATTTGACGATAGTAAGTTCAAGAAAAACTTCCTGAAAAATTATTGTACATACATACATACATATAGTCACGCCTTTTTCCCATAGGGGTAGACAAAGACCATTTCCTTTCACTTGCTACGGTTCTTACACACATCTTTTGCTTCCTCTACATTCATCAGAATTAACAACTTGCGATACGCAGACGATATCGTTATCTTCGCCGACAGTCTGGAAGATCTACAACATCTGGTTGAGTTAACAAGCATTTTCTGCAAGAAATAGGGCCTAGATATGAACCTAAATAAAACCAAAGTCATGGCAACTTCAAAAAACCAAAGCACAAATCACAATAGACCATCTATAAATATTAATAACGACAACCTGGAATGGGTATCCTCTTACAAATATCTTGGCACATGGGTAACTGAAACAGCAGAACACGCATGAGAAATCAAGTGTCGAATTAAAGTAGCTCACAGCGCTTTCATAAAAATGAATAAAATACTCTGCAGCCGAGATATAACATTGGAACTGGGAAACAGAATGGTAAAATGCTATATATTCTCCATTCTATTTTATGGAATGGAGGCTTGGACACTTAAATCAGAAAACCTAAAAGCATTTGAAATGTGGTGTTATAGGAGGATGCTGAGAATACCATGGGTTGACAAGGTTTCAAATGAGGAAGTACTACACCGAATGAATAAATCCAAAGAAATTAGTAACACCATAAAAAGAAGAAAATTAGAATATCTAGGACATGTTTTGAGAGGAGATAGATATTATATCCTTAAGCTAATTATTCAAGGCAAAATAAAAGGCAAGAGAACGATTGGCAAAACAAGAATCTCTTGGCTGCGCAACTTGAGGGAGTGGTTTGGTTGCACGTCCGCAGAACTCTTCATGCGGTCGATTGATAAGGTCCAAGTAGTGGTGATGATTTTCAATATCCGATGGGAGCGGAATTTTAAGAAGAAGACATTCATCAATATTCTCATGCATGCTCGTCGGTTGTTGGTACTCTTGACCTGGCCTTTCTTCAAAACAATGTTGATCTGATTGAGATATGTTCGCCGAGGTCGACCTTTACCGACTTGTCCAAACCATCTAAGCATTCCTTTATCTATCTTTGTAACCACATCTTCTTTTACACCACATCGTTCTCTTAATTAATCCTATTTTCATGCTACTTCTGTATATGTTTTTTAAATGTGCTGGACATATCGAAACCATCATTTTGGAAATTTTTAAAAAAGCCGTTTAAACATGTAACATGTAACGAACTACTTTTTAAGGAAGTAGTCGATACTAAAAAATGATTTGGTGTTTTGTAAAAAAAAAACAAATTTAACATTTTAAAAAACTATAAACTTTTACTTAGGGATGTGTGTTCTTGATTTCTTAATTAAAACTCAATAAAGGGGAACATATAGATCAGTTCACGGATATAATTTTTTTCCTAAACAAATAAACTAAATTGCAACAAACTAAAACAACGTTAGGGCGCCAAGAGATTTTACTGAAAATTACTAAAAGAAAGAATAAATGAAACTTCAAACAAATTCAATTGTATCTATTTGACAGTTCCAACACCCATTCAAATTTTGTTAATTTGTGTCAAATGAAACAATAGTCTGGAATTATGATTGAAAAATAGATGTAAAAGTTGATATTAGTTAAATATCTAAGTGAATATCTGTGTGATTTGTAGAAGTAATATTTATTGCGAAAAAGTATTGTAATAAAAAATTGTTTAGCATTTAACTGATTTATCAACTAATGATTTTTTTTCGAGAATTTTTTTTACCTGTAGAGTTAAAAAAACTATTTTGACAATTTTTTTTTTTACTGAAAATAGTCGCAAAAACGGTTGACCTATCGTGTGGGCCGCGGACGGCCCGCACTGCGACTATTAGAAGGGGGAGGGATTATAAAAAGGAGATAATTGTGAACCCGCTTTTTGATAAGTTGCAGGTTACAGTTCCCTGGAAAAATTGATTTTGGAAGCTTGTTTCATTCTGTAGCAGCCCTGTAAAAGAAGGATTCTTGATCCTTGTAGTGTCAATCTTGAAAGTAAATGGGTGAGACTGATCAGAGTGCCGAGTTCTTCGGCCGAATGTAGCCAGTAGTGGTATGAGTTTTTATTTCTCTGGAGCATCTGCCATGGAAATATCTGTAGAGTAATGTCTGGTCTGCAACTATTCTTCTATGTTCTAGTGGGTGAATGGTACCTGTAAGGGTTGAGCTGTTTATCAACAAAATGGTCCTTTTCTTAATGGAATCTAGAAGACGAAGAGAATGCCTTGGTGTTAAACATATTATTAGATACCGTGACTCCCAAAATCGAAATGAAGGGACTTGATTCAGGGGTATTTCCGGACATTGTAATGGAATGATTTAAGGAATTCACTTTCTTGAAAAACGTGGCGCTTTGTGTTTTCTGGGCGTTGAGCTGAACAAAATTGTTGGTTCCCCACTCAACGATTGCTTTAAGATCTCTATTGATGAAGTCAACCTGTTCCTACCTGAGTCTATTTGTATCATTCACCGAAAGTGATCGATAGAATGTGAAAGTTGAGACAAGTGCTGTCGTCTGCGAAACTCTAAATGGGGTTTATGGTGGTTTTCAAGAGGTCGTTAATGTGTAAAAGAAATAGGGTGGGGGTGTGAAAGGAATAGGGTGGGAGTGTAAAAGGAATAGGGTGGGGGACAGGATGAAACCCTGGGGGACCCCACAATTAATTTAATGTCTCTTTATTTTTTTAAAAAATATATATTACCTCGCCCCGGTAAGTATTAGCAGATGGTCAGTTATTTAAGGCTTCTAATAATAAATCTGAGGAAAAACTTAAAATTAATAGAACTTGGTTACCTGCACTTAAAATACAAGGCCGTTTTCTTACAAAAATAAGAAGAATGAAGCTCCGGAACGTGACCAATTTCTGAACAGCCATCAAATATGCCCCGCCCACCAAAATGTATACAACCTGCGATCGTGACATACAAATGTCATAGACTGTCAGCCTTCAAAAGCAGACAATTATATCTCCAGAAGATGCCATCCACTAGAGTATAAACTCAGACATACGACGGCCAAAATACCCGTAAAAGCATTCACCAATAAACAATGGCCGCGAAATCCTTTCACAATATGCTTCTAATAATTGTTTAGTACTAAATTTATGAGTACAATTAGTTTATCACAGCACTTCTTTAGATTGTATGGTAATCTCCTAGTTTGCATGTAATTACCTCCTGCTGCCTCGGGAAGGAGATAAAATTCCAAAACATTTTTTCGTTCCCATAGTAACGGAATAAAAAAAAGATGGTGCAAAATTGTCACCAAAATATTACTCGTGTTTCATGTTTTATTTTTATTTATCTTGTTAATTCACGCACTTAATTATGGTATGTTGTCGACAGTGCTAAAAACCAAACTTATACAGGGTGGCCAACTGAAAACGGAACAGAGCCATTTGCAGGAACATCGTCAACATTATATAAAAACGGTCAGACCCATCGATTTTTAATAAAAGACATTTTTTTTCGGTATTTTTGACTCCACTACTTTTAACCTCAAGCGAGGGTAAGAATTAACCCAAATTTTTTAAATAGCTTTGGAGGTCGAATAAGATGTCTTACAAAAGCTCTTAAAATTCTCTATAGCAAAGTCTTTAAAATTAAAAATTTCACCCATCACTTATTGAGAAATTGGATTTTAAATGTGAAACTTATCTGCAACTCTTCTATGTTCTAGTGGGTAAAGGGTATCTGTATGAGTTGAGCTGTTTATCAACCGAACGGCCCCTTTCTGAATGGAAACTGGAAGACAAAGAGAATGCCTTGGTGCTGAACCCTAAATGTGCGAGCAATACTCCAGTAGAGGTCGGATTTGAGCCTTGTACGTCGTCAACAGTTGATCAGGAGTAAAAAAGTTTCTAGCTTTTCACAGAAAACTCAGCCTATGGCTTGCTGACTTTGCGATGTTAGCAACATATTATTGGACACCGTGACTCCCAAAATCGAGATGAAGGGACTTGATTCAAGGGTATTTCCGGACATTGTGATGGAATGGTCTGAGGAATTCACTTTCTTGGAAAACGTGGCACTTTGTATTTTCTGGGTGTTGAACTGAACAAAATTGTTGGTTCCCCACTCGACGATTGCTTCAAGATCACTATTGATGGAATCAACCTGTTCCTTCCTGAGTCTATTTGTATCATTTACGGAAAGTGATCGATAGGATGTGAAAGTTGAGACAAGTGTGCTATCGTCTGCGAAACTGTAAATGGGATTCGTGGTGGTTTTCAAGAGATCGTTGATGTGTAAAAGAAATAGGGTGGGGGACAGGATGGAACCCTAGGGGACCCCGGCATTAGTTTTAAACGCATCAAAAGAGATACGGTCAACTGCACCACGATATTGCCACACGATATTGCATGAAGCTCGAGAGCCATTGGCGCAGTTTCCATCTTTACTTAAATTTGACAAAAAAAATTAAAACTTAATTTTACTCACCACCTTTAGGGGTGATATCTCGGAAGGGAATGGGCTAAAGAAATTTGGTTATTGGAAAAACCCATCAAATTATTTCATATGGAAAATCACCTGAATTTTTTCGCATGAATTTAGAAACACCCTGTATATCTATCAGAATCAATGACGCTTAAATTCCACATACGAACGTAGCGAAGTACCTGGGAATGAACTTAGACGCGAGACTACGCTGAAAAGTCCACGTAAAGAATAACAGAGAAGAATTAGGCATAAAATACAAAAAAATGAATTGGCTTCTTGGAAAAAATTCCAACCTTTGCAACAAACTACTTCTCTACAAGCAAATCCTGAAACCTATATGGACGTATGGCTTTCACCTCTGGAGACGTGCCAGCAAGGGTAATATTCAAATCATACAGAGTAAAAGCAGAGTAAAGTGCAGTAGTATTAGTGTAGGACTTTTAATGAGCAAGAGTTTTAGTTTTGGGAAAAAAATTTATTGATTTCAAGTCAAAGTAAATAACATGAACTGTAAAAGGAGCTGTCGTGCGGTAGTATAAGTGTAAAATTGTTGTTTTAGAACCTAAAGACTTCTAATGAGTAAGAAACTTAGTTTAAGGAAAAAAGTTTATTGATTTAAAGTCAAAATGAATAACATAAAATTAAGAAGAAGCTGCAAATATAAATCTTGCAGTAACAGCACCTGAGTTGGAAATGCAGCAAATGCAAACACATGAAACACAAGTTACTTTCAGCATCATAATAAATCATTTGCACAAAACTCTCTTAAGATTTAAAAGACTGCTGATGTGCTATTAAGGTGGGGCAATTTTGATGCTCGTTTAGCTTGGGTTAAGATATACGTATTACGGCAAAAAATGTAACGTAAACTATTTGTTTTGTAAGGCACAGACCACTTCCACTACGGTTCATACACACGTCTTTTGCTTCTTCCATTTTCAGCAGTGCTCTCGTAAATGCTCGTCGGTTGTTGGTTTTCTTGACCTGGCCTTTATTCAAAACAATGTCTTTTATCAATCTTTGTAACCACATCTTTTTTACACCACAGCGTTCCCTTATCTCACTATTCTTCACTTTATTCAACCGAATCACTCCGGCTATACTTCTCAGACCACTCAACTCCACAGCATTAATCCTATTTTCATGCTTCTTTTGCCAAACCCAACATTTACTACCATACATAAGTGTAGGAACCAACACACCTCTGTGCACACCCAGACGTGCCTTTTTGACACGTCCTGGCTGTTGATAAAGTTATGCAGTGCCCCATTCATTGGTTTTTCTGCAAACAGTCTTTACTCAATGTCACTCTCATACTTTCCGTCTTTCGTAAACTTTGAACCCAAGTTTTTTTTTCAAAGGTGAAGAAAATCCTTTATGGAGAGGTTATGAGTCCGAAAGCTCAAGGTCTACTGTGAGACTCCACTGACTGTGTTAGTACTACTCACTAAAAACTCCACCCTTATTTAGGTCCGTTGTATCTTACCTATATGTTTTTGTATCATTGTACAATGGAAACTTGACCAGCAGACTGCCCGGCAAGGACCCGAAAACAGCAAAATACACACTGCGCCGCCGCGAGGCACTGGTCCGAAAAAGACAGGCAATTCTCGGGACCTAGAACCACGCTGAACTCAATCCAGTACCTTCGTACCTCGTACAAGTTTGTACAAGTTCTGTACTGGGCGGAAACAATGTAGTCACCCAAGAACCGCCCATTCCCCACAGCGCCCCGCAGCAGCACAGCAAGCGCTGAATTGCTTTTGGATCCCCGCCACACAACCCGCAGGCCAGGCCTCCATTATACAGTTTTAGCTGATTCCTGTTCATCGGTAACAGTTCTGCTGTCTTTTTATGGCACGGTCCTTTTATGTATTATTTCCCGTGTTTTTTTTTCTGATATACTTTACCAGTAGTTTTGTGTTTTTCCGAACCACTTCTTGCAAGTTCGTCTACTTCCTTATACCTACAACTTTCTGGCGTCCTGGAACCCTTATCAGTTTGACGTGATTACGGTCTACCAGCGTTATCAGTTCTTCTTTGCAGTCAACAAGTATGGGGGAAGGGGTGGTACGGCCCTGAGGTGCCCCCTGCACAGGACTAAGGCTGTCTACTAAAGTATTTCACCCGGTTTCCTGTAGGCTCCATTAGCGACGGTGCTCACCCACCACCATGCATTCATCAGCACGGGTCGCATAACACTTTGAATTGGGAGTCTTTTAGTCGCCTTTTACGACAGGCAGACCATACCTGGGATCTGTTCCATTTTCCCCGTATACCCAGGGAAGAACCCAAGTATACAAACTCGTTTACTTATTCCACTCTTTCTTCCTTAATCAGCATCTCGCATTTTCTCATGCTTTCTTCTCTTTCAAAAACCATTACTTTCGTTTTGCTTACATTTATCTACATACCTTTGATTTTGAGGGCGACATGCATAAAATTAACCATCGCCTGCAGATCCTCTTCAGATGACGCTAATATGATTTGATCATCGGCGTAAAGAAGGCATTTGACGACCAAATCATTCATTTTCAAATCTTTTAAACAATCGTCTATGCATAAGTTAAACTGCCATGGAGAAGCCACACATCCCTGTATTACACCTTTTTTGTTGTTAAACCAGTCCGTGTAAGCTCAGCATATTAGTATCTAAGTATTGTCGTGACCTGCTCAATCACTGGACTTAAATCCAATAGAGCAAGTATGGGACATGCTTTAACAAATATCTAAGGTAGTAGGAATTTTTGAAACTTCCTACAATAATTTAAAGCTTTTCAGGGAACCCTACAAAGTAAACATAATTTATTTTTAGCCAGGCAAAAATGATGTAGAGATGTTATAATTAATCAAGGTTTTCAAACTATTTAAATTAAAAAAAAGGTTGTGTTTTAGATAAACTTCAACTGCAAACCGTTGTTTTGTTAAACATTTTCAGTTTAAAATAGAAAATTTTAAGATTATTTCCTTGTGCGTGTTTTTTTTGCACAAGTATGTAAAACGTACACCATTTGTTTCGTAAACAAATTATAAGAGTAGTTTTTATTTTTTTTTAAAAGTATTAAAATTTATTTCTTGTCTTTAAATATTAAACAACTACAAAAACTTGTATCAGCCCGGTGAGTGTTTAATTTTTTTTAGTTAACCACACCGATAAAACGTTTCATTCATATTACATCCTGATTTTCAGTTACACCCTGTATGTGGGGATTTCTGTAGATACCTTGTGAGGATGGAATGTCCCTTGTAGTAGTTGCAGTTCGCCATTAGCCAAATAAACTTGGTTGTCTCAAAAGATTAAGACACCTGGAAATTTTGTTGTGAAATCAGCGATATCAACTTTTGTATTATTCAATAGGTAAGTACGAAATTAGCATTTAACATTTTTAATAAATAAAATATCAGGTGTATTGAGAAAAACTAATCGAACATGAAAATACCTTGACAACGGTTCTAAATTTTTAAAACAACCTCATGGGCGTAACTAAATGTGTAAATAAAAAATATGTTTTGTGAATTTTGACATTTTTACTTGTAGCTTGGTGAGTTTTCTGTTAAAAAAAAACTACCCGTTTTTTTTTGGGGATGTAATGTTTCTTAATCTAAGTAGCAACATTGTAAAAATTCCATACTAATATTATATTCGAGTCATTTAAAATAACACTACAAAAAACAAACCAGATATCTTGAACTTTTCACCTTTTGTGATTGATTTTATTATACGCTTTTAGATGTTTGGACGGTGTGTTTAAATTTATATAATAATGAATGATATTTAAAAGAAACTAATAGCTACCTAGTCTTACTAGGTCATAATCAAACATAACATTTCCTATATCGCTTGGTTTTTAGATTCATTTTAATATTCGAATATTGTTTTTGAAATTGTGATTAGAGGATCGTTAAATATTGAATGATTAGCTAAACGACCTTCAATTTTAATTGCGAAAAAAACAATCTTTGCAAAGAAAATTAAAAAAAAACACCAAACGATTTAAAATATTGTCAACTGCAACGTTTCGTTTTTATACTTCGTAATAGAGAATAAAAAATGCGGACGGCCCGCACTGCGACTATTAGAAGGGGAAGGGATTATAGAAAGAAAATGATTGTGGACCCGCTTTTTAAAAAGTTGCAGGTCATAGTTCTCTGGAAAAACTGATTTTGGAAGCTTATTCCATTCCAACAGAAAACCTAGCCTCTGGCTTGCCGACTTTGCGATGTTAGCAACATGGTCATGCCAAGACATATTATTGGACACCGTGACTCCCAAAATCGAGATGGAGGGACTTGGTTCATTGTGATGGGATGATTTGAGGAATTCACTTTCTTGGAAAACGTGGCACTTTGTGTTTTTGGGCGTTGAACTGAACAAGATTGTTGGTTCCCCACTAGACGATTGCTTTAAGATCTCTATTGATGGAATCAACCTGTTCCTGCCTGAGTCTATTTGAATCATTCACCGAAAGTGAGACAAGTGTGCTATCGTCTGCGAAACTGTAAATGGGGTTTGTGGTGGTTTTCAAGAGGTCGTTGATGCGTAAAAGAAATAAGGTGGGGGACAGGATGGAACCCTGGGGGACCCCGGCATTAGTTTTAAACGCATCAGAAGAAATACCGTCAACTGCCACATGTAAGGAGCGATCTTGCATGAAGCTCAAGAGCCATTGGCACAGTTTGGTTGGGAGACCGTAGGCAGATAATTTACTTAACAATGCCTGGTGCCAAACGCGGTCAAAGGCTTTAGATATATCCAAGGCTATTGCATGGGATTCACCAAACTTTTCAATAGTGTTTGTCCAGAGCTGAGTGACATAAGCCAGCAAATCTCCAGTAGACCTAAGTTGTCGAAATCCATATTGTCTGTCATGGATTATCTCAAATTTCTCCAGATATTTGATAAGTTTAAATTTAAGTTAATTCCATTTAACTCTTCGTAATGTATTTTAATTTATTGTTGTTTTTGTTAAAACCCATGTTTCACAACTAAATGTAGGAACTGGTATAGATTTAAATTTTTTTCTTCTTCGTTGGATATTGCCAAAATTTATAAATTTAGTATTCATAGCGTTGTAAAGTTTATTTGTTTTTTTATTATATCGAAAACATCTGCTTTTTTGTTCCTTTTCCATTTATTGTGGTTTTAAGATGATGAACATTTATTTTGTAACTAATATTTATTTGAACACTTTTTGAAGATTGTTCGCTATTAAAAAATTGTATGTAATACAAATCTATAACAAATAACAACAATACTTGCATACAACTCTTTAACAAAGAAGGTACCCAATACATTTTTGTTAATTTTTTCGAAACATTTTTTTTCCAAATAAAACTGTAATTCAAAGACGGTAATTGTTTGGAAGTAGGGCCCATCTCATTTTCAAGGAAAAAAAGAATAAACATTTTTCGTTTTGAAGCTACGCTTTTTATGTTGGGCTTCGTGGACGGGACTCGCTGTAGAAAATCGAAGACGTAAACAGACGTCAACGTTAAATTCCCCCTTCATGCGGCCCACGGTTGGCGAGTGGTTTTTTGTTTCACTCAGTATCCCGGAGTGATCCCCGAGTTGCTCTCCATTAATTTGCTTTTCCAAAGACAGGAATCTATTGACATACCTAACTGACATTTTTATAAAATCATCGTACTCCAAACGTTTATTCTAATTATTACGTAAGAAGTTGAAAAGTAGCTTCTATCGGTCAGTCCCGCGACCGCCACATTTTTTTTAGATTGGTCCATTTCATGGTGGATTTATAAAAAAGGAAAAATTTTAAAAAGGGTTGTGTTCAAATGTTTTATTTTTTGAAGTAAAACTTTTTAATTGACGTTTAACGTTTAATGCTACTGTGGTAGGGAAACATTCTCCTTAATGGTTGAGACGTCACCGTATCGTCCAGTATATTACCTCAATGAAAGATAGGTTAGCTCGACGTCCTATTTGTGAAACTTCTTAGTGGATTTCAAAGACGGTTGCGTTAAACGTTTAACGCAACTGTAGTGGAGAAATGAAAAGAAAGTGACTGATTGTAAACTCGGAATATTTAGAACAGAAAAGATTTGGGTCACGCGCATTATCAGTTTTTAAACAAAAAAAATAAAATAAGACAAAGAGTTAAAAGTTGGCCATCTTTTGATCTTATTCTTATTTCTTATTTTATCTTATTTCTTGTATAAACGCTTTCATAGTTTTGCGCATGTTTATCTTTATTATTTTGATTTATTTAGTTCTTTATTTTATTTTATTTGCTGTATAAACTCACCTCTAATTATTAGAAATTCGTAGAAAGTCTTGATTTTCTGCATACGTCAGATATTAGAAAACGTGTTCGTGAATAAACGAAAAAATTGCCAAGTATAAATTAATGTCGCCGATGAAAAAGAATGCCATCGCGAAATTGAATATGATTTTTTTTATTTCGTCTTGTCTGTTGGCAGGAATACCTGCCCGATTAACATATTTAAGTTGGGGTTATTGCCCTTGTGAAACGTTAGCGAAATTCGAGCTTGCACGTCTTTGATTTAATACCTTTTATAATTTCTTAGCGCCGCACATGTCTGCCTATTTGTTGACAAAAAAGACTAGCTAATTTGTTATTAATAGCATTTTGGACGAGTGTATTTTTTATAACAAAATAAGTGAATACCTATTTCCAAAAACTATTTGTTTGCGTTCCTAGATAAAGCCGGTTACAATAGTGATAGGTAATATTTGTAAATTGGTTCATCACATTTTTTTCAGTCTGGCTTTAGAAGTGTTTTTCGTCAGTGGTTTTGTTAATTCTACAAGGCTGTGAATTTGTTCGTAATTTTACCTGTCGGTATTACTAGTAAATCTTATGAAGGATAACTGTGATTTTTAACAATATTAAAGATATTTTGTTATGAAGTATACTCAGGTAAGTTTTTTGATCGGTTTTAATGAATATTTAAGGGTTATTGCAAACGATGATGATAACATTTTTTTTTGGTTGTACAGGGTGTTTAAAAAAAAGGTAAACACGTTTCTAGGATAGGTAGAAAACTGAAAAATGATCGGGGTTTGCTTTATAAGAAATTTTCATAACGCCATCCGTATTCAAGATAAAGGGCTTTGAAGAAAAAAATGTATACACATTTGTTACGATTTTTCCGAAACAAATGGAAACATTGGAATGAAATTTCATACGAAAATGTTTTAGAAGCTTTTATCCCACGAATTTGTTTTTATATCTGACTTTCATAGAGCGAGTTACCAAGTACCAAGTACCAAGTAGTATTGAACATAACTTTTTTAAGGTTAGATTTATCGATCAAAATTTTAGGTGAACTTAGACATTCAATTTTTTTGGTAATTCTTGGTAAAACTCGATTATTTTTTTTAGTTTGAAAGTACAAAAAACACTTTTTGACATTGTTTTGGTAAACTTTTATTGTGAACATAATTTTATATCGTATTTTTTTATAAACTACACAAAAGAAACGAGAGAATTCAAAGAAAAATTCAATATCACAACGATTTTGATGTATTAAAATTATTTGTATTTATATTTTTGTTTATCAAAAAAAATACGAGTTAAATCGATTAAAATTAAAGTATAATAATAATTATTGTTGTTACGAATTTACTTCCTTCTTGGGTTCGGTAATTTTAAACTCTCGATACAGTAACAAAACAATTTTTATTCCAATACTTTTACACAATAAATCTTTACTTTAACAAATCACTTAGATACAACTTTTACAACTAATTACATTTCATAACTCATAAGAACTTAAAAACTATCCTATTCGCAGCCGCTGTCCTTTTTATACCTGTAAATCATAATTCCAGAGAAATAGATCTTTTTCTCGAGGGTCCGGAACAATCCTTCTACCTTTTTGAACCCGCTAGACGAGGTGTTCGAGAGTTTACTAGACGGAGGCTGACAAAGCGCTCATTAATATGCATCCTAATTGTGGTCGACTCTCTGACGACAAAAAATAAACAGGGCCGGGTTGTAACATAATTATGATTTATGGTTTTTTGGGGTAGTTTCTTTTAGACTAAAATTAACATAATACAAAGAATATTAGCATGGCCCCTGCTTAAGGATATAACACATGTTAACATTAAAATATGTTGTATTTTTTTAATAGGTGTTTTTGTATGGAAAAAACTTGGAACTCACTCACGATTTTTCGCTAATTTATTTTTATTAATATAAACACCATAAGGGGCATTTATTGTTGTTAGAATCTAATCAATATTTTATTTATGAATAACTTTATTTTACCTTAAATTACTACGGTCTCTGTGTGTGTGTGTGTGTGTGTGTGTGTGTGTGTGTGTGTGTGTGTGTGTGTGTGTGTGTGTGTGTGTGTGTGTGTGTGTGTGTGTGTGTGTGTGTGTGTGTGTGTGTGTGTGTGTGTGTGTGTGTGTGTGTGTGTGTGTGTGTGTGTGTGTGTGTGTGTGTGTGTGTGTGTGTGTGTGTGTGTGTGTGTGTGTGTGTGTGTGTGTGTGTGTGTGTGTGTGTGTGTGTGTGTGTGTGTGTGTGTGTGTGTGTGTGTGTGTGTGTGTGTGTGTGTGTGTGTGTGTGTGTGTGTGTGTGTGTGTGTGTGTGTGTGTGTGTGTGTGTGTGTGTGTGTGTGTGTGTGTGTGTGTGTGTGTGTGTGTGTGTGTGTGTGTGTGTGTGTGTGTGTGTGTGTGTGTGTGTGTGTGTGTGTGTGTGTGTGTGTGTGTGTGTGTGTGTGTGTGTGTGTGTGTGTGTGTGTGTGTGTGTGTGTGTGTGTGTGTGTGTGTGTGTGTGTGTGTGTGTGTGTGTGTGTGTGTGTGTGTGTGTGTGTGTGTGTGTGTGTGTGTGTGTGTGTGTGTGTGTGTGTGTGTGTGTGTGTGTGTGTGTGTGTGTGTGTGTGTGTGTGTGTGTGTGTGTGTGTGTGTGTGTGTGTGTGTGTGTGTGTGTGTGTGTGTGTGTGTGTGTGTGTGTGTGTGTGTGTGTGTGTGTGTGTGTGTGTGTGTGTGTGTGTGTGTGTGTGTGTGTGTGTGTGTGTGTGTGTGTGTGTGTGTGTGTGTGTGTGTGTGTGTGTGTGTGTGTGTGTGTGTGTGTGTGTGTGTGTGTGTGTGTGTGTGTGTGTGTGTGTGTGTGTGTGTGTGTGTGTGTGTGTGTGTGTGTGTGTGTGTGTGTGTGTGTGTGTGTGTGTGTGTGTGTGTGTGTGTGTGTGTGTGTGTGTGTGTGTGTGTGTGTGTGTGTGTGTGTGTGTGTGTGTGTGTGTGTGTGTGTGTGTGTGTGTGTGTGTGTGTGTGTGTGTGTGTGTGTGTGTGTGTGTGTGTGTGTGTGTGTGTGTGTGTGTGTGTGTGTGTGTGTGTGTGTGTGTGTGTGTGTGTGTGTGTGTGTGTGTGTGTGTGTGTGTGTGTGTGTGTGTGTGTGTGTGTGTGTGTGTGTGTGTGTGTGTGTGTGTGTGTGTGTGTGTGTGTGTGTGTGTGTGTGTGTGTGTGTGTGTGTGTGTGTGTGTGTGTGTGTGTGTGTGTGTGTGTGTGTGTGTGTGTGTGTGTGTGTGTGTGTGTGTGTGTGTGTGTGTGTGTGTGTGTGTGTGTGTGTGTGTGTGTGTGTGTGTGTGTGTGTGTGTGTGTGTGTGTGTGTGTGTGTGTGTGTGTGTG
>OX467719.1:17888771-18033771 GCA_950111635.1 Agelastica alni | reverse complement strand
TGTAAGGAGCGATCTTGCATGAAGCTCAAGAGCCATTGGCGCAGTTTGGTTGGGAGACCGTAGGCAGATAATTTACTAAACAATGCCTGGTGCCAAACGCGGTCAAAGGCTTTAGATATATCCAAGGCTATTGCACGGGATTCACCAAACTTTTCAATAGTGTTTGTCCAGAGCTGAGTGACATAAGCCAGCAAATCTCCAGTAGACCGAAGTTGTCAAAATCCATATTGTCTGTCATGGATTATCTCAAATTTCTCCAGATATTTGATAAGTTCTGTGTTAATCGCTTTTTCCATAACTTTGGAAATGACTGAGAGCAATGTAATAGGGCAATAATTTGCAGGAATAGTCTTCTTTCCTTTTTTCGGAACCGGTTGGACTTTAGCGTTTTTCCACATGGACGGAAATACTCCTTTGCTGTATGATAACTTGAAGAGTCTACAGAGAACTGGGGTGAGCTCTTGAGCACAGGTCTTCAGGACAATTGTAGGAATTCCATCTGGTCCTACTGCCTTATTAGAGTCAAGATTTCGTAGGATTTTCCTGATAGTGCGATGGCGGATAGCAATTAGCATTCAAAATTTTATTTACATGGTTTCACATTTTAATAGATTTATTGGTTTTTTCGTTGGGTCTAACTTCACAAATTTTCGTTATATTATTTTTATTTATATCAAATAATAAAAAGCAACTGTATTGCTCTTATAAACAATGTGTTATAAATATTTCAAATCTATACCTATATTTCAGATACAAATAATTATTATATTATATTATTTTAGTTTTAAACACCAAATCAATTCTTAAGCTTGACTCGTTTCGTTTTGTTCTCTTTATTAAATTTGTTATTTTGAAATGTTTCGTTCAACGTAACGCAATTAATTTCAATAAATATAAATATTAAAAACATGTAAGTAATTAAAACAACTTTTAAAACATTTAAATCTATTTAAAATTTCTTAATTTAATTCATTAACTTAAATGCTATGAAATATTGAATGAATCTAAATACTTAAAAAATTGGATACCTAAACTATTACATTATATTTATTTATTATATAAATATTTTTAAAATTATTATAGGTAGCAGAAAATAATTATGTTTGTTTTAAAGCTGATTTATAAATATTCAAAATATAATGTAATATAATGTTGTAAAATGTAATTTTACTTTTAAAAGGTAATGAATTAGATGTTTTTTTTTAACTTCTGTTTACAGAACAACTTATAATACGGAATCTGACAGCAAAATCTTTACGTTGATCATGTGGTTAATCAAACTCTAATTTTTACAAATATTTATGATTAGGGGAATTCACTCATACCAAAAGGTGCCGAACAAAAAGTGCCCGCAAATACCTTTAATTAAAAGAATGTTAATTTATTTTACCCCAAAAATTTCCTTCACATATTAAAGAAATAGAGTACCATCCATTTCACAGTAACGTCTTTAAGGAATTTGAAAAGTCATGGGTGCTGTTGCCCACTTGGCCGCAACTTTATCACAGCCAGGTGTAAACAGGTATGACTTTATTATATTTATACGTTCATGACGTATATTGAAAAAATGATCGCAAATAGAGGGTGCTAGCTTTTAAAAATGCTAGGTATCAAAGTTAAAGTGAAAGAGAGCTAGCACGCAACGCCACTGGTTAGACGAGGATAGCGAATGCCAGCTGTGCGAGTTTTAGAAGCCATTTCGCATGCCTCGATAGATGTTCGCAACCAACAGCTCAAACAATAGTAGGAATTATTTTACACTGGTAAGTTTACAGATACTCCAAAATTGTAATTAAAAATTTTTGGTTTAGTTGTTTTGAGAATAACATAACTAAACATTTATTTAAAAATAAAAAATCTTGATTATTTATGAAATTAAAAGAGAGTATTTCTGAAAAATAGAACTTCGGTTACTTATAATAACTGACTTCGGTCACAGAAAATTATATTATGTAGATCATGTTTGAGAAAATAAAAAAGCAGCTGCTTTGTTGAAAACCCTAGAGAAGATAAAGCTCATACAATATAAAGGTGCAAGCACGTCATCAATGATCTGTTTTAAAACTTGATACCAACAATAATAAAAATCAGCGCTAGTTTTATTTAATCTCGAACACATAGGGTCAGTCTGTTCGTAATATTTTATTGCATTAATCAAGTCAATGTCTTGTTAAATATTACAATTTCCATATTATTTTAGACGATATATAAAATTGCAGATATTAAACATAAATAATTCATTAAACACAGTTCAAGTTTTATTATGTATTAATAAAAACGGTTTTTCCATTTGAAGATCTACGAGCGCCAGCTGGCAGTTGATAGTTAGATTCATAAGTTGGCAATTTTATATACGTTTTTAAGACGTTGTCAAATCTGATTATCATGGTGAAATGAACCAAGATAATTTTTTTAAATGGTTTGAAAATTAGTTGTTAAACAGTCCCACTGAACCATCAGTAATTATAATGGGCAATGCCCCTTACCACAGTATGTTATTACACAAAATACCAAACATGTCCTGGCTCAAAGCGGTTTCTGAAGAATGGCTAGCAAATCGAAATATTGCTTTTTCACATACTATGTTTAAACATGAGCTTCTAAAAATTGTGGATTAAGTAAGTACATCATATTTTGTGTTAAAATAATGGTTTATAATTTTATAAAACAATCTCCTACCTGTATTTTTACATTGCATTGTAATTAAATTTTTAAGTAGTTTTACTGATTTTGGTAACAAAATTGAAACTGGTATATTTTTTAGAAACAAACCACCAAAAATATATTTGATAGATGACCTAGCTGAACAATATGGACATTAAGTGTTACGTCTCCCGCTACATCACTGCATTTTCAATCCAATTAAATTGATTTGGGGCATTGCAAAGCAATATCATAATGAACGTATTGGCTGTGATGAAAATGCAGAAAAAGACTATTTTAATATGTGGTCTGAAGCACTTCAAACCGCTAACTCAGATCTGGAAAAACCCTATTGATCATACAGAAAAATAAATTGACAAATGGTATAATAGAGAACGAATATTAGAAAAACAAGAAATTACTCTCATTGTTATTGATATTGACGCTAACAGTGATGTCAGTGGCTTTGAGTCAGAATCGGAACAGAGAAATAAGTTATTCATTCTGTTTCAGGCATTTTGTCGTTGTAGCTTAATTGAACTAATTTAATATGGCTTAGAAATAATTTTTTTGTAATTTAACAATATTTTGCTTGAAATAAAAAAGCAGCTATTAGGTAAGTATGACAGCCCCTAAATAGCATTCCATCTTCATTGTGAAGCCTTTTCACCTGCATTATTTTTATTAATAAAATTATGTATTATTTTTTTGTTATTGACTCTAATTAACTCTATGTTGATTCGAATTAAATGAAGCATTAATAAACTAACTTGAATAGTGTCCTAGACTAATTAATGGTAACGTATGTTTATTAAATGATCAACAACATAATCTTATTATTTCCTCAATGTCCGTACTACTGTCAAAGTCTGGCAACGTTCAAATTTGACCTCGTACTCGCTCTATGACGTGCACGCACATTTGTATTGTATGAGCTTTATATCACTTGAGCTTTTTACACCGTCAGGTTGATCATCGAGTAATAAAATCAAAATATTTAAATTCAACTGTGAAATGAGTAAATATTCTTACATTAAAGAGATCAGTACAATTTTCCAAGAAATAGATTGATCAAACATAAAGGTAGGCACAGTGGTAGAAACAAATATGCATTTATTAATATCCCAACAATGGATCTAACAATTTTAAGCAATCTATACAATTTATTTATTTATTTCGAAATGATAATTACAATGTGCTAGTGAATAAAATATAAAATTGTCGACATTCTTTGTTAAACACAATCATGAAACCAAAAAAATTGTAAATGATTATCTATTATGTCAACTAATTAAAAATAAAAATAACCAAGTTTTAATATACCTGCACATAAAACAAACTAAAGATAAGTACAAAATATACACAAAGAAAAAAAAAGATGTGTGCACTATGTGCATGGCTAAAATAATTTGCAATTGTCATTTTGACAAACACGTGGACTACACAAATAGACGTCGCGTTGCTAAGTTTTTCTATACTACGCGTCTCCTCTCTTATACAACAGAACGCGGATGCGCGTCATTTTTCCAATTGCCTTTTTGACAAACACGTGGACTACACAAATAGACGTCCCGTTAATTTGCTACGCGTCTTCTCGCGCATGCGCGTTATGAATCGTTACACATTTTCGTAAGGCTAGCTCGTGTGATTCGACCTTGAATTTTTTACTACTATTTATTAAAGTTTCACTTCAATAAATAGTAACATAAATATATGCATACATACTATTTTTCATATCTTGTTTACACAAAAAAAATTATAATATAACATACAACGTATATTATTTCATATTTAAATACGGAGTGATTGCTCCTCATCAGTACAGGGCAGGTTTTCTCAAACAACTACATTCAATCCTAGACTCATATTAAGTACACATGAAGGACGACGCAAAAGCGTTAGTGGCGACATCTATACTTTTTCCGAAACTAGTATACAGGTGGTTTCTTCGAGCAAAAAAATTCAATAACCCTTTCTCTTATTTAACAAGCATATGTATACCTTTTTTTTATGAAAATAGTCGCAAAAAGGGTAGACCTATCGTGTGGGCCGCGGACGGCCCGCACTGCGACTATTAAAAGGGAAAGTGATTATAGAAAGGAAATGATTGTGGACACGCTTTTTAAAAAGTGGCAGGTCATAGTTCTCTGGAAAAACTAATTTTGGAAGCTTATTCCATTCCGTAGCAGCCCTGTAAAATAAGGATTCTTGATTAAGATTGGTCCTTGTAGTGTCAATCTTGAGAGTAAATGGGTGAGACTGATCAGCGTGCCGAGTTCTTTGGTCAAATGTGGCCAATGGTGGTACAAGAGTTTTTATTTCTCTGGAGTATCTGCCATGGAAATATCTGTAGAGCAATGACTGGTCTGCAACTCTTCTTCTATGTTCTAGAGGGTGAAGGGTATCTGTGAGAGTTGAGCTGTTTATCAAGCGAATGGCTCTTTTCTAAATGGAATCTAGAAGACGAAGAGAATGCCTTGATGCTGAACCCCAAATGTGCGAGCAATACTCCAGTAGAGGTCGGATTTGAGCCTTGTACGTCGTCAACAGTTGATCAGGAGTAAAAAACTGTCTGGCTTTCCACAGAAAACCTAGCCTCTGGCTTGCCTACTTTGCGATGTTAGCAACATGGTCATGCCAAGACATATTATTGGACACCGTGACTCCCAAAATCGATATGGAGGGACTTGGTTCAAGGGTATTTCCGGACATTTTGATGGGATGATTTGAGGAATTCACTTTCTTGGAAAACGTGGCACTTGCTTCCTGTGATGGGGTAGTATACACGGTTATATATCAGATGTAATTTAATGCCTGTCGTAGGCATATAGCCAGAGGAGTATTTTGTTTTCTAATATGTAATTGACCCACCTATACCCATATTAAAAATATGTAGGTACATACAGCAGTCATAATTTTCACATGTTAAAATCGACGAAAACATAAAAACATCTAAAATAATCCTAAAAAGTGGATCTCAACAAGGCGACACAATATCACCAAACCTGTTTACTCTGGCACTGTCAGATTTATTTAAGAAAATGGATTGGAAACAGAACGGTATAAAAATCGACGGATCGTACCTAAGTCACTTACACTTCGCGGACGATATTGTTCTCATCTCCGAAGATCCAGATGAGTTAAAGGAAATGATGCAACAATTAAATATAACATCAAAAAAATAGGGCTTAAAATAAACATCAATAAAACCAAGATCATGTCACCCAACCGCATTCAATTATCACTATCTAACGAGAACATTGAAAACGTTGACGAATACGTATACCTAGGTCACCTCATTAAACTAGGAAAGGAGAATAAAAAATATCGCTAATAGTGAAATTAACCTGGGCTGCTTTTGGAAAACTAAAATACATTCCTCGAAACAATGGCAATCACGAAAGGCAGTGCAGACCGATTGAAAACAACACAAAGGGCAATGGAACGAGCAATGCTTGGAGTTTCCATAAGAGACCGAATCAGAAACGAGGAAATAAGAAGACGAACCAAGTTGACCGACGTAATCCGCTACATGGCCGAGATAAAATGGAGGTGGGCAGGACATTTTTCAAGACAAGATGACAGTAGATGGACCAACAAAGTGATCCATTGGCGCCCTAGAGAAACAAAGAGAAGTAGAGGAAGGCTGCAGAAGTGCTGGCTGGATGATATCAGAGAAGTCGCCGGTAAAAACTGAGCACAACTAGCTCAAGATCGACAGGAATGGAAAAGACTCGGAGAGGCCTAAGTCCAGGAATGGACCGGCTAAGGCTGATGAAGAAGAAGAATTAAAATCATAAGTATTTGCCATATTTAAAAACATACCAGTGAAAATACTAATGTGTGTGAGTGGAAAAATATCATATACGTAGTCATTTGTCAGATATCATTAAAAAATATTTTTTAATCATTAAAATAATTTTAATCCTTAAAATTGTTTTAAATATTATGGGTGTTTAGCATAAGAAACCATTTTTAATTGTTTTGTTTTTTCATATTGGTTTTATCTAAACCTCGCAAAATGTTTGGAATGTCCCGTTTCCGCGGAAACTTTGAAATAAAAGGTATATAAAAACACTTTTCTATTAAAATGCAACGTTGTGTAACAATTTTAAGTCAGTTAATCCATCGACTATTTTTCGATTAAAGCTGACACAAACATACGGAAGCTGAATTCTAATATTAAAGATTGTAGAGTTAGTTCATAAAAATGAAGGAACACTTCGTTAAACTAGAAAAAGAAACTAAAAAAATGGGTCTTAATATTAATGAAATAAAAACCAAGTACATGTGTGTCACCAGGCAAGGTCAAAGAGACAGAGCTGGTCAAAATGTCACAATAGGCGAATTTAACTTCAAAAGAGTTCAGAGCTTTATATACTTAGGCGCCACGCTAAATGCCGATAATGACAAACTGAAATAAATCAAGACTAGAGTTCTTAGTGGAAATAGATTTGCATGTACGCGCTAACCAAAGCCTTTTAAAGCAAGAATCTGTAACAAAAATCTTAGGTTCTCCTGTACAGAACGATAATTAGACTTATCATCATGTACGGAAGTGAAACATGGACACTGACAAAAGCGAGTGAGTATAAATTACTGTGTTTCGAACGGAAGATTTTGAGAAGAATCTTTGGACCACTATTCCACCCGGAGACGCAGAGATATCGCATAAGAACTAATCGCGAACTAAATCAACTTTACCAAGACCCGGATATTGTACGTGAGATAAAATCTCGAAGGTTACGTTGGGCTGGACATGTACAAAGACAGCCAGATGAACGTTTAGTAAAACTAGTGTGGCAAAACAAACCGCAAACAAGAAGGCCCCTCGAAAGACCACGGCTAAGATGGCGCGACAACATCAAAAGCGACCTTGAAGCCATGGTGTATGAAATGGATAATGTTTGAGTTATGAGGGGGTGAAAAGTGGCTCTAAATGGTTCGTGTAATATTACACACGGTACCGCTCGCCATTCTGTTAGCTTGAACTTGTCTTGACACGCTATCGCTTTACAGATTATTATTAAAAAATAAATGCAGTTGTTTCAAAAACTGCCTTCTACAGTTCTGTAAATTTTTTTTTTTTTATGAAAATAGTCGCAAAAAGGGTAGACCTATCGTGTGGGCCGCGTACGGCCCGCACTGCGACTATTAGAAGGGGAAGGAATTATAGAAAGGAAATGATTGTGGACACGCTTTTTAAAAAGTTGCAGGTCATAGTTCTCTGGAAAAACTGATTTTGGAAGCTTATTCCATTCCGTAGCAGCCCTGTAAAAGAAGGATTCTTGATGAAGATTGGTCATTGTAGTGTCAAGCTTGAGAGTAAATGTGTGAGACTGATCAGTGTGCCGAGTTCTTTGGCCGAATGTGGCCAATGGTGGTACAAGAGTTTTTATTTCTCTGGAGCATCTGCCATGGAAATATCTGTAGAGCAATGACTGATCTGCAACTCTTCTTCTATGTTCTAGAGGGTAAAGCGTATCTGTGAGAGTTGAGCTGTTTATCAAGCGAATGGTTCTTTTCTGAATGGAATCTAGAAGACGAAGAGAATGCCTTGGTGCTGAACCCCAAATGTGCGAGCCATTCAAAAAAGCTTAAACGAAGCCAGAAGCATTATTACATTTTATTTGGCCGCATCTCCATTACATCTTAAACTAATGGTCTTCATCTAGAAGGAATCTAATCGCTTAATCATTGTCCCAGGCTCAACAAAAATTACACAAGTCATCAAGATTCTAATGTTGGGTAACTAAAGGTCATTTTCAAAGTAATTTGTTCCGCAAAATCCAAATTTAAGGTTAGAATTGGGACATCACGTCATGATTTTAAAATACCCAAGGTAATGTACTTAAATATTGGTTCTTTGGCTACTTTTGACGTTTTGTACAATATATACTACGTTTTTTGGTCTTTTTTACTAGATGCATCATTAAATACTTTTACTCCTTAAAATAAGCTATAACGTGGTTTCTACTGCCTTGTTGAAATGTCTGTTCTTTAATTCTAAATTTAACTCTTCTTCTTCTTCCTTTTTGTAAGGCATCTGCCTTGTTCTCTAATTTCTTAGAGTTGTAGCTGAGATGATGAATTCTAGCTTTCATACCAACGTATGGGTGGACGTCCAGGTGGTCTGCTGTATCTTGGATGACCATCCCATTTGCTTTTAATGGACATGTGCTTGATTCGCCCTATTATATCATTAAGGAATCCTGATATTAAAGCTGCTTTGGTTGTTTGAGACTTTACTTTTTCTTGGAGGTCTCTCCTGCTCGTGATATTGACGCCGAGATATTTGAAACTCATAACCTGTTCTACTGGTTTATTGTATATAGTCAATTTACATCTTCTGGGCTCTTTTGAAATGGTTAGCACTTTTTATTTTGCTACCGGTATCTCCATGTTGTATTTGGCAGCTGTCATTTCGAACTGATAAAGCATTCTCTGTAGGTTGTCTTCATCTTCTGAGACCAGCACGGCATCGTCCGCGTAGCAAATTACTTTTAGTTCTTTGTTTCCTAGTGAGTATCCCTTTTCCCTTTTCAGCCTTTTTAGCAATTTGCCTGATAGCAAAGATGGCATCTACGGTTGACTGATTTTAACGTTGAAACTAACAAACATACATACGTTTGTCTAGGTCGACCTCTACCAACTTGCCCAATCACACTGTTTCGTTAATCGTCTTTCATTCATGCTCTCTCCGTGTTTCAAACTTTCTATTTATTTAAACATCTAAGCACGTATGTTTTATTGATTAGATGAAACAAACATATTTAATAATATTTAAATTAAGTACAAATAAGAATAATTACTGTTGCAGCGAATGGTGTACTACAACAGCATCCGATTTAAAAAGTCCAGTTTCTTTGTGTGTAATTCGATGTGTAAAATATATTTATGCATGTTATCGTGCAAGACCCGTCATTTTTGAAATTTGGATATGCAAAATGTTTATTTCGTTTAAATACTGCGCGTACGTAAACGAATTTTAAAATGTGTTTAATTCTTTTTAAATTTATCTTTACTATTAGCATATTCATGGTAAATAATAAGACGTCGATATTTCGCAAACAGGATGTCTTTAAATTAAGTACCTAATCTAAAATATTTTTATCGTCGATTTTTTGCAACGAATTTTTTTTACGTCATTATTTTTTTTGCTCGAGCTTTTTTATACCTAAAGTGCATAAAAGTAGGTTAGCTTCTTCTTGAAACAGGTCTTGAATTGCCAAAGGCGAGAACTCTTCATCACAAATAACCATTCAAGTTGGCAAGCTGCTTGGTGTTAAGGGTCAATGCCCCTTTTGTTGATTTAAATTTAGACAAAAAGAGACGGTTATTATACAATTGAGGTTATACGATTTTCTACGATTTTCTTGAAATGTTAGTATGTAGTGAAGTTGTTATTCTGAACAACAATATGTATATATATATATATATATATATATATATATATATATATATATATATATATATATATATATATATGATGATATATGATTATACATCAGATAACAATTACTCCCCTGACTATATGTCGCGACAGGCATTGAATTACATCCGATGTATAATCGTGTATACTACCCCATCACAGGAAGCAAGATATACAGATGCTTGATAAGTAAGAGAAAGGGCTATTAAATTTATTTAATCACAGCTACCACCTATGTACCGGTTTCGGGGCAGGTTTGATCTACAATTAAATAAATTCACGGCACCCGTTCTTACCAAGTACACATAAAGAACCACGCAAAGAGCGTTTAGTTCTCACTTCTTTTGTCGTTGAAGTCATACAAGGCATATATCATAGTATTGAACTCGGCTTTTATTTCACATTTATGTTTTTGATGGGATAAATGTTACTTGGTTAAGTTATGGGTTAAATTTTATGTATGTTTCATACTCTTCATTTGTTTTTTATGTTTTAAAAATTAATTTAATCTTATAACCTACAATTATTAAAACTTATTAATTTGAGTGATGGTTAAACTTTACTATATTTATTATTATGCGTTGCTAGGCCACAGTTATAATTATTTATATATGACAGGGAAAAAAGTAGACACATGCGCACATTTAATGAAATTTTTTTTACCTGAGTAAAAATGAGGCATTTTCTTTCCTGAAAACAGGGAAAAATTCGCAGATATGGTAAAAACGTGATTGTAATAAATAATAATTAATAACAAATAAAATGGTCACTCGTGTGATATTTATGTCGATATTATTAAACAAAACAAAATTGTTCCTTCTCTTTAGACGTTCGATAACTAATAAACTAAAAAATTTCACGACTGCTAATTTTGATTAAAAAAAAGTATTATAATGGGTTTTTTGGTCTTTGGGTTAAAGAAAACCAGTTGCATATCTGCCAACTGACCTGAAATAACAGAGGTTTTGAATGTCGCAAAGTGCGATCCAAATAATAAAAAAATATTAAATCGTTTTAACTTTTACCATGTTCGATATTATCATTTTGAGAACACGGAAAATCCAAATTACCTTGCGCATTCAATATTTTTAGTTGTCGTAATAAATAGTGGAATTTCATCAATTTTATACAGGTCATTTTAAACGTGATACAAGTAGATGACGTTATAATAATAAAAAAATGAAAATTAAAATTATTATTTTTCAACTTTTGTGACGTTACAACTAAGTACAGGGTGTTTCTAAATTACATACATATAGTCACGCCTTTTTTCCGTAGCGGTAGGCAGAGACCTCTTCCGTCCACTTGCTACGGTTCTTACACACATCTTTTGCTTCTTCTTCTTTTATCAGTGCTCTTATCCATGCTTGTCGGTTGTTGCTACTCTTGACCTGGCTTTTTTCAAAACAATGTTGATCTGATCGAGAAATATTCGCCGAGGTCGACCTCTACCGACTTCCGTCCATTCACACTCGCCTTACAAATTTGTTTCGTCAATCTTCCTTCATTCATTCTTTCTACGTGTCCAAACTTATCCCCATTCTGGATGCTGACCAAGTCTTTGTTTATTTCGTTCACATTCCGTTCGCTTCCGGTTTCACGGGCTGTTATTAGAGAAAGAGAAAAAGTGTTATGAAGTGGTATCATCTGCAAAGCTGTGTATTAGACTATTAGACAAGATGTTTTTAAGCAAATCATTAATGTATAGCAAAAAATGTTGATGCCAGGACGGATTCCTGTAGGAAACCAGAATTTATTGGTAGAGTATTAAAAAAATACTCTATCAACCACAACGATAAGATATCTATCTGAGAGAAAGCTGAATAACAAAGCACACAACTGAAGAAGCAAACCATCTTGGAGAGGAGGCCGTGTTGCCAAACGCGTTCAAATGTTTTGGAGATATCTAATGCCGCTGTTAGAGTTTTACCATGTTTCTATAGGTAGGCAAGCAGGTTGTCAGTTGATCTGTAATGAAAAAAAAAATATTGAAATCGAAAATGGTTCTAATAGGATTTTTTATTGGTTTTTTACGTTATTAATTTTGTTATAACATATAAATAATTATGCTAAAATGTTTGAATACTTATAAAATATAACAATCTTTATTATAGTGTAGAGATTTAAGGGTTACATAAACATGAAAATAAAATAAAATTTTGTTATATTTTATGAACACGAAGCTCGGCATTTGATCTGGTAAAAGTGACATGGGGCATCATCTTTTTACAAAAAAATCGAAATACTGCACCTACCGCAGTATTTTTTTCTAAACAATATTTCTTCCTTGGGGTTCTAGAATCACCAGGCTACTCTGTGCGCTTACTTGGAGCATGCCACATACAACTGACCATGGGAGAAGCAGCTTTCTATCAAGTCTACTCCCGCTACCTTAAGAGTTTGACCTCGAGCTTTTTTTATGGTTATGGGGTTATGGTGAAGCAGACTTTGATGGGAAACTGCACTCTCTTGAATTCGAAGTGGTGATTTAAGGGTGTTAGGGGAATCCTAGGCATAAATACAGACTCTCCTCGAGAA
Source organism: Agelastica alni (assembly GCA_950111635.1). Taxonomy (NCBI): domain Eukaryota; kingdom Metazoa; phylum Arthropoda; class Insecta; order Coleoptera; family Chrysomelidae; genus Agelastica; species Agelastica alni. The sequence goes on along the minus strand of OX467719.1, from coordinate 18,021,158 downwards.
CAACCTGTCAGTATAGTTGCCTCGACGGATTTATATTTATATTCGACCCCTTCGAATGATCTCAAAAGTATATAATTACTGAGGCTTGTTCGTTTTTTGGTGTTAGGATGGCACGCTCGCATAACCATTCTGCAGTTTTATCGTGAATATTATTAATGTTTGGGTAAATTTTAGCTATAAGCTCTTCTACAGTGAAAACAATTGTACTTAACTCTGTAGGGAGAATTATATTATTATCCAGTTCCGGAAAATCAACAATTCCTATTTCAAGCAACAGGTCTGAGAACTGTCCGGCAGTAACATCTCCCCTAAGATGGACTCTCATATTTTTGGTAAGGCTCAGTTTTGTCACTGAAGACCACAAATGAGACCGCTTCACGCACGCTTTAACTTCATCTGCTCGCGTTCCTCTGGGTACTACTGGTAAAGTCTGCCGGAAATCGTCTGCTAACAATACAGTAACTCCTCCCATTTGACAATTATTATTCCTAATATCTTGTAAAGATTTATTTAGGGCATCGAAACCGCCTTTACGAACAATTAATTTCATGCGGAGTACTTCTGCCATATTACTTTATTTGGGTATATTGCAGAGTGGGGTTATGGTTTGTATTAAATGGAGAGAAATTTTAAACGCGGAGTATGCAGTCAAGGTATAAATTAAGTTTTTCATTCAAATATCCAAGAACAAATAAAATTAAAATTTCGAACTCTAATCCGATTTAACTATTTTTTTATATTTGACATTTCAATTTTAAAGAATATTGCATTGCACCAAGATTTAATGTGAGTTCAACGTTTTTTAAATATAATCGGATTGAGTTTCGAACATGTGTCAAAATAAAATGTAATTTAAATCAAAAGCACTAAGGAGTATAGATATCAACTTCGATGAAAATTACCCCCAAAATAACTCTCTACCCCTTTTTAACCCCATTAGCCGATGAGTTTCAATAAAATACGAAACACGTCTTACATCAATTCTATTAAAAAATGCAAAATTTGAAGTAAATTGGACCAAGAAATCACGTTACACGTCCCATACAAACTTTGCCCCTGTTATTTACTCCTTTAGGGGCAGAATTTCGCAAAATCCTTTCTTATCGGAAGCCTACGTCTTACAAAGAACACACCCTCCAAGTTTCAGGTCTCTACGATTAGCAGTTTAGGCTGTGCGTTGATCCATCGGTCAGTAATTCAGGACATAGAATTTTACATGTATAGATTGTTTACAATGCCTAAGCGTCCCAGGTATTTCATAGTTCGATGTTAATAGCTTTTTCCATGACTTTGGAGATAATAGATAGCAATTCAATGGGTCTATAAATGCTACGTAAGATCTTTTTGCCTTTTTTTAGGAATTTGTTTTATTCGCGCGATTAATAAGAGATGAGAATTGCTTCACAACAAACATTTTTCTGTATTTTTGTGTTACGTTCATCTTTTCTCTTCATCAGATGCTCCAAATTTTGGATCAAGTGTCATGCCCAAGTATGTGGCTGTATTAAATAATAAAGAATTTTTTTTACTTTCTTTTTCAACCTAACGGCTGCCAGGAGAGTAATGAAGCATTCAAGGATCAAGGACTGATTTAAACTTACAAGTCTCAAAATAAATGAAAAAGATACACTTATTTTTTATTTATTTATGCGTCGATTACTTCACATTTATAATTGTTTGTCCAACTATAAAAATATTTCAGTCCTTAAAAACATGTTTTAACGAATACTTATCTTATCCAGCATTAAAAAAATTCCTTCAATACTTACGGATAAGGATAAGTCACGGTTGAAACAAAAACAACATTGTTGTTTTTAATGTAAAACGCCAATTATTAAATTTAAAAATTAAGCATACGGTTTTGTTTTAAACGGTATTTATTAAGTGTGTAAAGGTAAAGTTAACAATTAACATGAATAATCAAGATAAGTAATTAAAAAAAAACTACAATCAGATAATTAATAAGCATGATTGAAAATGAAATATTAAAATTAATGCGAATTTTCGGGTTTTGGAATTATTATACATCACGTTACTGTAAAACGTTTAATAATCTTACAAATTTTATTTACAAAACTATTCAGTTATATTTAAACGAAAGTTATTTTAAATGAAATGAGGTTTATCTGCAGGCCTACTCCGTTTTATTCGACTCTTCCTACAAGATTGATTAATTCTTCTTCCGATGCATCGATTAAAGTCGTATCATCGGCGTAGCTCAAGTTGCAGATTTTGATGCTATCAATGGTAATTCCTCTCTGCCAGTAATCGAGCGCTTTCCTCATAATCCACTCGCCATAGATGTTAAAGAGAAGTGGGATTAGTATAAAACCCTGCCTGACTGCTTTACTCACTCTGAATGTATCGGTCAGATCTCCTTCTACTCTGACGTATGCTGTGTTGTTGTCGTATACATTTTGTAATAGCGATATTAAGTGGTGAGGTGCGCCCATTTCAATTAAGATAGTCCATATTTTTTTTTTTTATGAAAATAGTCGCAAAAAGGGTAGACCTATCGTGTGGGCCGCCACTATTAGAAGGGGAAGGGATTATAGAAAGGAAATGATTGTGGACACGCTTTTTAAAAAGTTGCAGGTCATAGTTCTCTGAAAAAACTGATTTTGGAAGCTTATTCCATTCCGCAGCAGCCCTGTAAAAGAAGGATTCTTGATGAAGATTGGTCCTTGTAGTGTCAATCTTGAAAGTAAATGGGTGAGACTGATCAGCGTGTCGAGTTCTTCGGCCGAATGTGGCCAATGGTGGTACAAGAGTTTTTATTTCTCTGGAGCATCTGCCATGGAAATATCTGTAGAGAAATGACTGATCTGCAACTCTTCTTCTATGTTCTAGAGGGTGAAGGGTATCTGTGAGAGTTGAGCTGTTTATCAAGCGAATGGCTCTTTTCTGAATGGACTCTAGAAAACGAAGTGAATGCCTAGGTGCTCAACCCCAAATGTGGAAGCATTACTCCAGTAGAGGTCGGATTTGAGTCTTGTACTTCGTCAACAGTTGATCAGGAGTAAAAAACTTTCTGGCTTTCCACAGAAAACCTAGCCTCTGGCTTGCCGACTTTGCGATGTTAGCAACATGGTCATGCCAGGACATATTATTGGACACCGTGACTCCCAAAATCGAGATGGAGGGACTTGGTTCAAGGGTATTTCCGGACATTGTGATGGGATGATTCGAGGAATTCACTTTCTTGGAAAACGTGGCACTTTGTGTTTTTTGGGCGTTGAACTGAACAAGATTGTTGGTTCCCCACTCGACGATTGATGGAATCAACCTGTTCCTGCCTGAGTCTATTTGTATCATTCACCGAAAGTGATCGATAGGATGTGAAAGTTGAGACAAGTGTGCTATCGTCTGCGAAACTGTAAATGGGGTTTGTGGTGGTTTTCAAGAGGTCGTTGATGCGTAAAAGAAATAAGGTGGGGGACAGGATGGAACCCTGGGGGACCCCGGCATTAGTTTTAAACGCATCAGAAGAAATACCGTCAACTGCCACATGTAAGGAGCGATCTTGCATGAAGCTCAAGAGCCATTGGTGCAGTTTGGTTGGGAGACCGTCGGCATATAATTTACTTAACAATGCCTGGTGCCAAACGCGGTCAAATGCTTTAGATATATCCAAGGCTATCGCACGGGATTCACCAAACTTTTCAATAGTGTTTGTCCAGAGCTGAGTCTCCAGTAGACCGAAGTTGTCGAAATCCATATTGTCTGTCTTGGATTATCTCAAATTTCTCCAGATATTTTATAAGTTCTGTGTTAATCGCTTTTTTCATAACTTTGGATGTTGCCATCGTATGCAGTCAAATGCTTTAGAGTAATCTATGAAGCATAAGTAATTAGGCACATTCAATTTCCTCGATTTTTTGATTATTTGTAGGAGGTTTCGAGCCCTGGGACAAAGCCGGCTTGTTCTGGTGGTAATTGTGGTAGAAGGTAAGGCTTTATGCGTTCCGATATTATCTTTAACATGTCCTTGCTAGCGTGTGAAGTAAGAGCTATTGTTCTATAGTTGTCGCATAAATATTTTGGTCCTTTCTTGTGTATTGGCACATATTTTGACTTCGTTCAATCATCAGGCTAAGTGTCGATATCCCATATCATTTAACAGATCCTATGTAGTAGTTCAACTCCTGTATCCTCAAGTGCAGTCAGCATTTCAGCAACCACGCCGTCTATACCAATATAATGTATTGCTTATTCCTTTATGAATCTCTCTCTCTCTCTCTCTCTCTCTTGTCCTTTTACTCTCGAGAGAGTATGGTGACATTATGTCTTAATTGCTCGGATCGTAGTTCTACATCCGTCTCTGTCTTGAGCTGCAAGCTTCTTGCAGACCGTGACCAATGATTTCTTTGGTTTAGTCCACCCAGCGCGTCGGAGACCTTCCTCTTGGTCGTTTACCTTTATGAATAAGTGTATTGTATATACGTAATGTGTTGCAGTGATCATCGACGCGCGCTTATTAGTTTGAGAATAAGTAAGTTACTATATATGTACATTTTGTTTATATAGTAATAAAAAATAGAAGAAAATGTCTGATACATCAGTAAATGAAACGGACAAAAAAATAAAAATGGATTGGATCGGGGGACCCAGACAGAAGTGAAAATTCACTCTTTTCATTGAAACAAAATTTATCTAAATTATTAATATTTGTAATTGATTATGAATTGTAAGATTCCATAGTGATGACGTCACTTTTTTGCCGATTCACTCTCTGTATTTCTACTGAACCAACAACTACTGTTATAGATGCTGTGTTTTCCAGGTTTATCAGTGATATAGATTTAAAAACTTATGTGTCTCTCTATCTTTTTTTCTCTCTCGCGGTCTTCGCTGACATTACAATTTGCCTCCACTTGCTGCAGTCCATCATAAGTTCTTCTGGTCGATGGACATTTAGGGTCCATAAGTCCGCTGCAATATTATCTTTCCACCGCATCCTTGGCCTTTTCAGCGGCCGCTTTCCTACCGGGGTCTCTTCCCACACCAGTTTTACGACACGTTGGTCTTGTTTGTAACTGACTCTTTGGCCTAGATTTTGCCCTACTTTAAGCGATCAGATTTAATTTAAGCTTCGCACACTTGTCCAAGACCGACGACAATGCCATAATTCGAACAAAATAAACAATTATCCTGATTAGTTACGCCGGGATTTATAAATTTCTTCAGGGATCCTTTGCATGAGAGTAAGAGAGATAGAACTAGCGCGTGAACTACGCATACGCGCAATTCCAATGTCATATTATAATTCACCCAATCCAATATACTGGTAAGAAAAGTGCCGAGTGATGAATGGCAAGAGGGTGGGTGAGTAAAGCAAATCGAACTAAAAAGCGAAAAATAAATTATAGTTTAAAAAAACTAAAAAACACGCTTTTAGAGTTAATCAAACTAAAAAGTAAAAAATAATTCTTAACATAAGAATAAAATTACCGACGAGAAAATTAATGTCACTGTTCTAAAAGCGTGGGGTGCTTCGTATAACATTTTTAAAGTAACTCCGCGTTTCGGAATGAAGCACCCCTCGCTTTTGGAACAGTGACATTAATTTTCTCGTCAGTAATTTTATTCTTATGTTAAGCTAATTAAGCTAATAATGAATTTATACGTTACTTTATAGACGCACTGCATATAAAACAGGTATTTTACAAATTCTTACGTTCATGGAATTCAATGTTGTCATTACAAATTGGAAAGTACATATATTTGAATTTCGTATTTGTTTTTATATTTTGTATGCCGAGATAAATAAAGTGACAACCCACAATTTATAATTAGCAACAAATGGAAATAAAAAACACCAATATTTAAATTGTTTTTTATTAATTTTGACAATATGTTGAATAATAAATTGTTAAAATTCTAGTTATATTACTGCGATCAATAATAAATGAAAAGCATATTTTTTTAATACTTCTTCTCAGTGACCTTTGTAGTTATTTGTGTTTGTCCCCATGTTGAGGGAGATTTTATCATCCTTAAAACTTGTATACTGGTGATATAAACTTGGTGTATAGTCTTGGACCTACAACAGACTTTTTGGACTCATTTTGTTCTTTGGGAATCGCACGTCTACATGTTTAAACAAACCTTCTTTAGCTTCCTCGGTCCTTTCCCTGGAGCTAGTGGTTAAATAGCTGGATTTTTCACAACAAGACAATACTTGAAAAAAAAATAAAATACATGTATGGTACATGACACTGCTTTCTGCAAAGTAAAAATTATAAAAATGCTAAATTTGTGCTTATGTACTACAAGTTAAAACAGCAAAAATTAAAATTGTTTATTTTAATTAACAAAAAGCTGTTCAACACAAAAAATAATTTAAAAATATCCCAGACGTCAGGATTTAAAGCAAAATGCAAAATTCAGTTAAAATTTAGCAAATGTGTCTCATTTTTGGCATTTTTTTATTTTATGCTTTTTAACTAAATTCAAAGTAAAAATTACCATTCATTAATTTACTTTAGTGGATTTGAAACGAATTTTCCAATTGAATCAGTGCATATTTTTCAATTCTGATCAACTTTTTTAAAACAATTCACCATTTTATAAAAAATAAAGGTTCTTTACTCTAAAGCAAAATTGATATTTTTTGACTAACCTCGTATACAGATAAGCTGGGATTATTCGCCGTCGACTACGTGGACGACGTGATACTACTGGTCAAAGTCCAGGACCCAAAAGAAATGAGAAAAAATATGCAGAAATCTCTTGATCCCATTGAAGAATGGTGCACGTCCAGGTTTTTAAAAGTGAACCCCAGTAAGACTGAGATGGCACCAGTAATACTGAGATGGCACTTTTTACGAAAAAAAGGAAGTTTACAATGTGACACTGGACAAGAAATCTAATTCAGCTTGGATGGACAGCATATGAAAAACTTAGTAATGTATTTAATTTCAAATTTCCACATAACCTTAAAACACAAGTTTTTGACCAATGTGTCCTGTCGACCTTAACGTACACCGCAGGATCATGGTGCCTTAATGAAGGGATCATGGAGTGTTTAAGGATTGCTCAAAGGAAAATGCTAGGAATACGACTGCAAGACCGAAAGACAAACGAATGGATCAGACAAAAGACAAAAGTGATGGACATCGCATAACGGATGGCAAGGCTAAAATGGAATGGGCTGGCCATTCGATGAGGACAAATGATAATAGATAGATAGATATATCAGCCCGTGAAACCAGAAATGAACGAGGAAGAAATGTTAACAATATAAATATGGACTTAGCAACAATTCTCGAATGGGGATCCAATAACTTGGTAGAATTCAATGCAAACAAAACACAAGCATTTCTTTTCTCTAGAAAAGCTGATCTCACTGTGCCTAACATAACTTTGTCAGGAGTAACCATACCACTGAAGTCATCCATATCGATGCTTGGTATTACTATCAGCAATAACCTTTCCTGAGAAAATCACGTGAGGTCCATTGCCAAAAGTGCATCCCAAAAACTTGGTTTTTTGTTTCGTGCCAAGAGCTATTTCACCTCCAGTCAGCTGCTTATGATCTATAAGGCACAGATCCGACCTGTACTGGAATACTGTTCCCATATTTGGAGTGCGGCACCTAATCATATCCTGAAGCTATTGGATTCTGTCCAAAAAAGGGCAATTCGTCTCGTCGGTGATGCCTCGCTTACAAACTCGCTCACTTGTCTGGAACACCGTAGAAAAGTTGGCGATTTGTCTCTATTTTATAGATATTTTCATGGGCGATGCTCTTCTGAAATATCAACAATCGTTCCTCCTTTGGCAGTCTCTTCGAGATTAACCCGTCAAGTTCAGTCTTCACACCCCTTCGTGGTAACTTTGGAGACCTGCAGAACATCACTTTCCAAAGACTCATTCATCCAACGAATTGCGAGGCTTTGGAACTCATTGCCTAGGGAGGTGTTCCCCGAGGCATATAACCTCCAGAAATTTAAGAACACCAACTCCTACCTTCTTTCCCTTGGTTCCCACGATGTTCTCTGAACATTACAGGATATCCCTTTTCGTGGGAACCAGAACATAAAAAAAAAAAAAGATGGACCAGCAAGACAACTGATTGTAGGCCCAGAACAACTAAAAGGAACGACAAAGAACGAGGTGGAAAGATGACATCCAGAAACTGGCGAACGGCGACGAATTGAAGATGCTTATGTCCGAAGATGGACGGAGAGAAGCTGAGGATGGTGATGATGATGAAGTGATTTATCCAGTAGAAATTTATTGTATGGAAAGATTAGAATAAATTTTTTAGTTATTGTACGGACTGTTTAAAATCATCGAACCAAAGAGTAAATATCGCAACATAATACCTTTTGTTTATTCGCCGTTTTAATGAATGGTTGTATTAATTTTAAATATTTTTAATAATACTTGACGTAGCAAGGTTCATTAATTAACTGATAGTGCTGTATTTACATTATATGCAACATTGTTTGTGTAGGTGTTTTGAGAATTTGGTACGTATTTCGAATATTTTTTCTGAATTATTAAAAACTCATTTTCAATTTATTATTATTTTTTTAAATTCGACAGCCAGTAAAAAACATAAAATAGTTATTTGTGTAACTGGTGCAACAAGTATGCTTTTTGCACATATTGCACGCAACATTTTTTCTACGATCAAATTAAATTTTGTTTCCATTTTAAATTTTATTAAAGAATATTTTACAATACAAGAAATATTAATAATTCTTATAATAGTTTAAACAATAAAAAGAACGGTATAAGCTAACATTATTTTTATAAAACTAGTTATTTATTTTTTTTAAATTAATTTTAATATCGCATTTTAATCAATTTACTATGGTAACTGATAAATAAAGTTTTGTTTTCGTTTTTGCTTGTAAAAGTCTCGGGTTCTTTACTCTAAACTTTTATTTGGATTGTTGTGAGGTTTCAGTTTTTAGACAAATTTACTTAATAATTAGCTACAGCTGAAGATTTTCATTCTTCATGGTGTTTTAATGTTTACATGTCTGCCCCAGATTTCATGAGCAATGTTGTACAAGTAGAAGGATCTTCATTTCCAGTAATTTTTAAAATTTTGTTTTCGCTTTTGCTTGTGTAGGTAGTAATTTTTTTTTTTCGGTAGGAGTAGGAGGATCTTTATTTTCAGTAATTTTTAAAATTTTGTTTTCGCTTTTGCTTGTGTAGGTAGTGATTTTTTTTCGGTAGGATTAGGAGGATCTTCATTTCCAGGAATTTTTAAAATTTTGTTTTCGCTTTTGCTTGTGTAGGTAGTAATTTTTTTTTTTCGGTAGGAGTAGGAGGATCTTTATTTTCAGTAATTTTTAAAATTTTGTTTTCGCTTTTGCTTGTGTAGGTAGTGATTTTTTTTCGGTAGGATTAGGAGGATCTTCATTTCCAGGAATTTTTAAAATTTTGTTTTCGCTTTTGCTTGTGTAGGTAGTAATTTTTTTTTTCGGTAGGAGTAGGAGGATCTTTATTTTCAGTAATTTTTAAAATTTTGTTTTCGCTTTTGCTTGTGTAGGTAGTGATTTTGTTTCGGTAGGATTAGGAGGATGTTCATTTCCAGGAATTTTTAAAATTTTGTTTTAGCTTTTGCTTGTGTAGGTAGTGATTTTTTTTTCGGTAGGAAAAGGAGGATCTTCATTTCCAGTAATTTTTAAAATTTTGTTTTTGCTTGAGTAGGTAATAATTTTTTTTTCGGTAGGAGTAGGAGGATCTTCATTTCCAATCATTTAAAAAAAAATGTTTTTGTTGTTGCTTGTGTAGGTGGTGATTTTTTTTTCGGATTGTTGTAAAGTTACAGTTTTTATGAAAATTGACTTCTCAATGTAACCCTTAGCTACAGCTGAAGATTTTCATCCTTCATGGTGTTTTAATGTTTACATGTCTGCCTCAGATTTCACGAGGACTGTTTTACGAGTAGGAGGATCTTAATTTCCAGTAAGGCAAGAATGATTTTTTGTCATAAATTTACCGAGGAATTTAAACATGATTTTTAATTTAAAATATCTCAGTGGCGTTTCATTTTTTTCTTTAAAAAAATGGGAATCATTACCCGTTTGCGCAGAAGTGATGAACATAAAAATCTTAATTGCGTTTAAGAAATGCGCAATAACTACCTCTTAAAACCCACCAAATACTATTTGCATATCTCGATCGGTTTCAGAGCAATAAATAAATCGTCAGTTTTTAAGAAAAACGTAACACCCCGTATCTCTGAAACGAAGTATTTGCGGACTTTTGTTTATATAGCAAACTTATTTTATAGATATTTTCATGGGCGATGCTCTTCTGAAATATCAACAATCGTTCCTCCATTGGCAGTCTCTTCGAGATTAACCCGTCAAGTTCAGTCTTCACACCCGTTCGTGGTCACTTTGGAGACCTGCAGAACATCACTTTCCAAAGACTCATTAATCCAACGAATTGCGAGGCTTTGGAACTCATTGCCTAGGGAGGTGTTCCCCGAGGCATACAACCTCCAGAAATTTAAGAAGAACACCAACTCCTACCTTCTTTCCCTTGGTTCCCACGATGTTCTCTGAACATTACAGGATATCCCTTTTCGTGGGAACCAGAACATAAAAAAAAAAAAAAAAAAAAAAAAAAAACTGTCATTATTTTTTTACACAGAATCACCCTCTGAAGTTTGTCGCACTTATTTACTAACACCCTGTATAAAACTTGCGTAAGACCGGTCATGACATACGCGATAGAAACCAGAGCGGAGAACGAACAACCAAACGACTTCTAAGAACAACAGAAATGCGAACACTAAGATCAATAACAGGACATACGTTATTCGGCCGAAAGAGAAATGAAGAAATAAGGGAAATATGTGAGATTCAAGATGTAGTAAGATGGACAAAAAACCGGACAAGAGAATGGAGAGACCACGTGGACAGGATGTCAAATGAGCGGTCGGCTAAAATTGCGAAAGAGAAAAAACCAAATACACTTCGACCACGTGGATGACCACCTATAAGAAGGTATGAAAGCTGGTCTTCAGCATCACAACTGCCACTGGCAAACCATTGATGCAAACACAAGAGTTAGTCCTAAAGTAAGAAAAAAAAAGAAAAATATATATATATTTCTTCTCTTAGTGGCTATTAATAAACCGCCGTACTACCGATCCATTCGTTATCATTAGTCTGAAGAACCTGGTAAATACATTCATACATACATAAAGTCACGCCTTTTTCCCATAGGGGTAGGCAAAGACCACTTCCTTCCACTTGCTACGGTACACACATCTTTTGCTTCCTCTACTTTCATCAGTGCTCTCATACATGTTCTTCGGTTGTTGGTACTCTTGACCTGGCCTTTCTTCAAAACAATGTTGATCTGATCGAGATATGTTCTCCGAGGTCGACCTCTACCGATTTGCCCATTCACATTCGCCTTATAAATTTGTTTCGTCAATCTTCCGTCATCCATTCTTTCTACGTGTCCAAACCATCTAAGCATTCCTTTATCTATCTTTGTGACCACATCTTCTTTTACACCACAGCGTTTTCTTATCTCACTACTCTTAACTGGTAAATATAAGAGTACATATGATAAATTTTTGTTTTAGCCCCCCGTTTTACACTTGTGATCAACAGTAACTTTGCTTCTTGTGCAATTGTAATATCTATCCTGTTAAGGTCGGTGATTTTAGTCCTCTCAGTACCTACTTGTGGTAAAAGTAACTACTGTGAATTTAAAATAGTCTAGTTACTTGTTTCTACTACTACTACTCACTAATTTTTAAAAGCAGTTTGTGTGTGCCTCAAGACCGTACTTACTTTTGGCAATGCATGCATTAGCCTTTTCAATAGTTGGTCAACTAAGATAGATTGTGTTACATAACTTTTAAACTCATATACTCGTATTGTTTAAAATAGCAGAATGATAAGAGATTAATAAAGGCAGCTTTTTAATTGTTTACTTTTTATTTGGTAGGAAAATAATAAAAGGTAAAATAGTAAATAATTATTGTTCGATATAAATATTTTAAAATTGTGTGCTATACCTGTTCTGTCTAGTAAAACGACGTCTCCAAAGCATTACTTTTTTGTAACAAGGGAGACTTTTTCGCAAGTACTGTACAATGTAAAATGGGATCTTAAAAAAATATATAAACGGTAGTTCAAAATTTTTTGGGCCTTGGCTGAAGCAACAATTTGCCTCTATCTATCTCGGTCTTCCCTAACTTCTAGACTATTTCCGATGCCCATTTTCCGGAGGTCCGATGTTATAATATCACGCCACCTTAATCTTGGTCTTCCAAGTGGTCGTCTTCCTTCTGGTGCTCTGTCCCATACTAAGCGGACCATTCTATCCTCTGGCTGTCTTCGTACGTGCCCTGCCCATCTCAACATTTGTGCCTTTATCAGGTTAATTAGTTCTGGCTGATTGTATATTTGTTCTAGTTCTGCAATTGTTTTGATTTGGTAGCTCCACGTATCCTGGTTTTTGGTGGGTCCGAAAATTTTCAAGCACGTTTTGATATTCGTTCTTCTAGTCACGTATTTGGACTCTAGTATATCCTTTAGGGCGTATAAGCACCTGTTGGCTAACTTTGGGCGTTCTCTGATTTCTTCACTTATATCGTTGTCGGATGTGATTGTGGACCCTAAGTATTTAAATCATCTTACGTTTTCAAAGTTGTATCTGTCCATGGTCACATTTTTTGAAAAATTAATAATGTTTATGATTCAAAAATAAAACTCTTGATACTTACTAAACCGTTAGGTAAGAGAGACCACCCCAGAGATTGAAATCAATAAACATCTGGTCTCCATATTTATCGGCCCTCTAATTTAGCGAGGAAGGGTATTTCAAAATAATAAAAGTAATTTTAGTCTCTTGTAAATATTCATACTGTTCTGATCGACAATACAAAATAGAATATACAAAGAACCATTCATACGTGTTTCATTTAATTAACCATAACCTGCGCTTATAATTTTCAATAACATTTTGTCCTACCCTAGCTATGCCTGGTCTTGAGACATGCATATATTTTGTTTTGGCCTCGTTGACTTTAAGCCCCATAAATGCCGCTTCTTTTTCGATTTTTTAAAATAGTTCTTTTACTTTTATGACGCTTATGCTCACTGCGTCTATATCGTCGACATATGCTAGCAGCAAGTTTGATCCACTGGCCCCGAATAGCTGAGTTTCGATTTTGGCTTCTCTTACTACTTTCTCCAATGCGATATTAAAAAGCGTGGGTGATAGTGCCGGTACCAGCTGATTAAAACTAATCTAAAATCTACGCTACAATAATTCATGTTACACTCGGCGAATCTATTGTGTTACGATAAAGGGAGCCTACACGGACTAGTTTAACATCGAAAAAAGTGTAAGACATAAAGCATTATGCCCTAAAAGGAATGAAAGTCAAGACGAAAGTAATGGTATTTGATAGAGAAGAAAGCATCACAAACTGCGATGTGCCGATTAAAGGAGAACGAGTAAAACAAGTGAATGAGTTTGTATACTTGGGTTCAAAGTGATGGCCTATTTATTTGACGAAAATATCTGTCCTTTAAACGCAATAATAAAATTGGGGAACAAAAAAATTCACTTGGGACTAGATCTGGTAAGTAAGGAGGAAGATCTAGCAGTTCAAACTGTTATTCGTGGATTTTCGCCATGGCAATGGCTGAGGTGTGAGACGGCGCATTGTATTGCCTTGCCAAAAAAGGGGCAAATACAAAATTTTCTGACACATAACCCTTTTCTGGACTCTTCAAAGCTCTCTTGAAAGATAAGGTTCAACGCTATGAAACAGATGAAATGAAATCTCACTGTCATAAAATACCAGGACAAAGACGAGCGAAAAGGCTAGTAAGCCTTTCGCCAAGGAAAGCTAAATAGCTTCTCGAGTTGGACAAGAAAAACTTAAAACTGGTGACAGGAAACTAAGCTTCCAGGAAACTGATAAACTTTGTACGAAGTCTCGGAATCCAGGGCCTCGAATAGATTAAGGGTTATGTACAAAAGATCTGATAGGTCGAAATGCTTGAGAGGCAGCATAGCCTTCACGACCCTCCCTACAATCTACAATCTACAATGCCGTGTGCTACACTGATGATGCAGTACTTATCGCCAACTCTGAGGACAATCTACAAATACTGCTTCACACCTTTAACCAGGAAGCCAAAAAATTAAACATAATAATGAACATCAATAAAACCAAATGAATGGTTGCAGCGAAAAGGCCAACAAGATGCAAATCAGAAATAGACTATATTCTGACAAATGTATCTAGACTGTGTCTGGCCTTAATTCTGTATCTCGCATACATTATGTCGGATACAGTATCCTAGTCTGAAAGAGCCCTTAATTTATAATTATTCAGTGTCTGCATTTAATAAATGTAATAGTTGTTAGCAATATTTCGATTCAGTGGTGAAGTTGAAGAATAGAGTTTTAAAAAAACTGAACGAATTTTATTTTTCATTTATTTTTTGATTCATTAATGCACAAACGGTTTTTCCCATTAACGGATTTAAATTTACTATTTTACCGATAAAGTTACTGATCACTTAAACAGTTTACAATAACATCATTGTGTAAATCGATTGTATTCTTACATCATTGATATTCTTCTTCTTCTCCTTATTCAGCCAATTATTGCCCACTGCAGGACATAGGCCTCTTCTAATCTCTTCCATGCGTTTTTGTCTTGAGCTGTTTGCTGCCAATGGGTGCCCGATGTTCTCTTTACATCATCTAGCTATCTTTTTGGAGGTCTACCTATGCTTCTTTTTGTTTCTCTGGGTCTTCACTGAATTAACTTTTTTGTCCATCTGCTGTCGTTTTGTCTAGCCACATGTCCAGCCCATTGCCACTTAAGGTGTGCGACACGCTCTATGATATCGGTGACTTTGGTTCTTTGTCGAATGGTCTCATTACGTACTCTGTCACTCAGACTTATCCCAAGCATTCTTCGTTCTATTGCTCGTTGCGTCGTTCTAAGTCTTTTTACGCGATTTTCAGTTAATGTGGCGGTTTCTAGACCGTAAGTTGAGACTGGCAGTATGCAAGTTTCATATACCTTCCGTTACAAGCTTATGGGCATATTGGCATCTTTAAATATATATTGGAGCTTTCCAAAAGCCGACCATATCAAAGCTACTCTTCTGCCAATCTCCGCCGTTTGATTTTCTCTTCCAAGCTTTACTGCATGTCCAAGGTATATGTACTGATCTACGTTTTCTATTACTTGGCCTTGAATTTCCAAATGTTCTCCTGTTGGGCTCATTATTTTAGTTTTGCTGACATTCATCTCGAGTCCCACTGTCGACGATATTTGCTTTAGATCTACTAGCATTGTTTTAAGTTCGTTTATGTCGCAACTAATAAGTACAATGTCATTAGCAAAGCGTAGGTGATTTAGATAAGAGCCGTCAATTTTAATTCCTTTCTTTTCCCACTGTATCTTCTTAAACATGTTCTCTAGTGCCAGCGTAAACAATTTTGGGGAAATTATGTCTCCTTGGCGTACACCTCGACCTACCGGGATTGTAATCGTCTTAGTATCCTGATCTATTTGGACGGAGAAGGTGGCATTTTCGTATATGTTTTTTATAAGCTGCGAGTATCTGGAATCTATTCTAGCATCATCCATTGATGAGAGGTAGGCCCATATTTCTAAAGAGTCGAAGGCCTTTCTATAGTCTACAAAGGTTAGTTGAAGTTGGATGTTATATTCATTTGCTTTTTCAATAAGTAATTTAAGTGTTTGGAGGTGATCCAAATTCCTGTAGCCTTTTCTAAACCCAGCTTGCTCTACTGGTTGGAATTGGTCAAGCTTTATTGTTTTTTATTAGATGAATAATTTTACATTGGCAGGTTTTAATGCCAACACAAGAATCCAAAAATAGTTTAACTGCATTCACATAATGTGCATGAGTCTCAAAATTATTAACTTTGAAATGTTACCACATTTTTTCATAAATACCTACCTAATAAAAATATACTTAGCACTAGTTATCACACCTATCTAAATTAATTTACTCCTTTAAGCTGTCTTAATATATCACCACCTTTTAAAAAGGTACAATTCTAGAATTATTGACGGGTTAATTTTTTTTATGGATACAACACGATGGCGTTGCTCAAGAACAAAAAGGTACCGTGAATGTTAAGATGGATGTTGGTATTGGTGATTGTTATTAGAAGACAAAAACAGTTAAAGAGCTTGGGAAGAAAAAAGAACATTTTACATTGATAACCTAGATCTTATACAGGGTGTTTCAACGAAAACTTGACCACCCTAGAAACTCAGATAACAAGAGTTTCTTCAAAATTTAAAAAACACGTCAAAATTTATTGCAAGGGCGAGGACGAATTTTCATACAAAATTTATACCCAAAAATGCAATTGTAATTTTATTTATGTATTAACCTTGAAAATATTTTGGATTTAAATAATTTATTTAATGAATATTCGCAATAACACGAAAAAAGCCTTGTGGTGTCATTGGAAACCCGATAAGAACGAAGTTCCTTACGCTATTCAGAAATTTTGATCAAGGCATTTCGTACAAAAAATATATGTATAATACCTGGCAAGATTCGAATTCAACGTTTCACTTTTTTGTAACTTTTTTTTATTCTGCTGGAATTGTTGGTTTTCACCATTTTATTTGCACTCTGACGTTTGCGCTGCGTTTGCGTTGATTTGCAGAACAAGCAGAAACAAGACTTCGAGGACCAAATTAAAAATCCTAGTTGCTTTAACTTTATGTGCGAGCCTGATTATTTGACATTTCTCGAAAATATCACAAATCCAAATTTTTAGAAAAACAAACCAAATAAAAATGAGTGCAATGATTTAGTTTTTTGATCAGGATAAAGCCACATTTTTGTGCACAAGACGAATAATGACTGGGCGAGATAAACAGCGTGGACTGTAATTTAACTAACGAATAAAGTAACAGTAAAAAAGATTGTGCGGTCGGGGGATCTTACGTTTTTGTTCTCTATTTCGAATGTAATTCGAAATAAAATGTGTATATTTTAATTTTTATTTTATATTATTTTTTTAAGGCAAATAATCTAAAAGAACGAATTACATCAGAAAGTTTCATTCAATATTGCAATTTGTGGGAGTGATTTCGTGAAATGGAACGAAAGTGTGTAACAGATTTGTAACATCTTTCCTTTCGCTTTCTTGCAATTTGTGGGATTTATTTCGTGAAACTTAACAGAAAGTATTTAACAGAAAGTCGCGGAAGGACGCGCTATTTGATTTGACGAATGAGCGCGCGGTAGTGGAGTTGGCCGTCAGATAGCGTCAACCAATTTGCACTTAAGTTACAGTGTTTTGTAGCAAGTTTGCTGTTATATGCGTTAACTGTATAAATAAATATTTATTGTTGATAATAAGTCTCAATAAAGTGCATATTATTGATACAAAATTTAAGTAATAATAAATAATTATTCGTATAAAATATTTCAGTATTTAACTTTTTTTAAATTTCTGTCACTGTCAGTGTCAATTAAATAAAATACAATTTTTATTAAAAAGAATTATTGTTTGTTATGAAAAATCATTTCAAATAATACCTGACCTATTTTTTTCAGAATATAATTTTAAATTTGCTTTAAGTGAGATGTCACATTTTACACATCATATGCGACCACTGTAAGGCTCGCTCGTTTTATTTTGATTCTGCCGGAATTGTTGTTGGGGGTGAGCATTGGTTTTCGGTATTTTATTTGCGCTTTGACGTTTGCGCTTTCCATACTCTTATGGACTCTGAACACATGATTTTACTATTGTCTCCCTATAATTTAAATAGTAAACACTCAAATCACAAGTACAATGAACGAATGTAAACAGTAAATACTTGTATCAAGCTATACAATTTAATCAACTTATTTTTCTAAATCTGTATTAAACACATTTGCTGCAGTTACCATTTTTCAAAACTTAATTGCAGTAATAAAACAATATTCACGTATGATCTAAAACAAAAACGCAAATAACAAATGCGTTTTCACAAAACTTCCACGTGTCTGTACAACCCTGCGTTGAGGTTATATGATAATAAATTATGGTTTAAAAAAACTAAACAACACGCTTTAAGAGTTAATCAAAGTAAAAAATAATTCTGAACCTAAAAATATTAATTACTGACGAGAAAATTAATGTCACTGTTCTGTTTGTCATACATAGTACCCCACAGAACAGTGACATTCATTTTGTAGTCAGTAAACTATTCCATTTATCAAAAAAATTATCTGTCTCCGTTTTATTATGCCAAACAATTTTAAAATGTAGTTCGTGAATACCTTAATACAATTTAAATTAAAAAATTATGTATTAAATGGTAAAAGTACAAAAAGAATGCATCTGTCGGGAATCGAGCCCGGGCGAACGCGTGGCAGGCGAGCATTCTACCACTGAACCACCGATGCGATGAACTGTGATAATACTTGTACTGCGTGCATGCGTAATTCACGCACTAGTTCTATTTCTCTTACTCTCATGCAAAGGATCCCATTTCGTTACGTGACGATTTGTACTAAATCACACCACCCGTAAGCCGCGTAAAGGAATTTCGTTCCAAAATCTTAAAATTTCACCAAATTACCGAATTTAATGTTCAAAATGACCTCCGCTGACGTCCATACAATGATAAAATCTATTTTCAAAGACTTTTCTAATATTTGCAAATGCCTCCGGTGTCAGTAATCGGCATTCTGTCCCAATTCTCTATCGCAATTCTGCAAGATCTGCAAGGGAAGTGACGTATATTTTTGATTTTCAAATAATGTTTCACTCGACCACGCTTTTTTTTTCATTACTTAAAATAGTCGCAAAAAAGGGTAGACCTATCGTGTGGGCCGCAGACGTCCCGTGTCTGTACAGGATGTGTGTGTGTGTGCGTGCGTGCGTGCGTGCGTGCGTGCGTGCGTGCGTGCGTGTGTGTGTGTGTGTGTGTGTGTGTGTGTGTGTGTGTGTGTGTGTGTGTGTGTGTGTGTGTGTGTGTGTATTGCCGTGCCAAACCGAGAGAGCAAGCATCGCGTAGTATAGTGACTATATTAATCGCATTTTCTTAAAGTTTATTTTTTTAAAGTTTTAATTCTACTGCGTGTAAACTGCTCACTCACATTTTTTTTTCAGGTTAAATAGAACAAAATACTCAATAGCCCAATAAATATGGAAAACAATGATTTTAGTGATTTTAAAAGAAAAACGCATCCTTTAAAAAGAGTTAACTTCCTTTCCCGCTTGTTTTTTTGGTAAGTACACGTTTAAACTTCATTAAATCAAACTGTAAATTTATTAAATACATATAAAATAGTTTTTTTCTTGACTAACACACTTTTTCATCGAGATATAAATGTAGAATATAGTTAGAAATTAAATAATAGTTTAGTTTAGTTAAATTGTAGTTAGGGAAGGCTGTTTTTTGTGGCTCTCGGTATTTTTTTATTAAAACTCGAAATATAAGAAGAACTAATGCACGGAAACATGACTTGCGAATTCTAATTTAATGTTATCGTCATCGGGTATTAGCTGCAACAGGAATATCCAGTATTTCGCAATGTTCACGATAAAACTAGGTTAGGTTAGGTATCATGTGAGTGGGGCGTGGTCGCCCCTCCACTGCGACCTTTAGTAGGTCTATTGTGGCTCACCCTTACAGGTTACAGTTTACCGCACAATCCAGCCCTTCTCACGAAGTTCATGGCTGTATAGGGTGAGATTTTTTTGAAATCAGTAGGTTCTAGGTTGGTGTAACCAAATATGTTGAACCTTATTCTTTTCAGGCCAGGGCATGAACTTAGTATATGTTCAGCAGTTTTGTCTTCCACGCAACAAAACCGTCCGTTTGTTGGTTCGAACTTATCTTTCTGATGTGATATCTTAGACGACAGTGTCCTGTAAGCAGTCCCGTTAAAATACGCAGATCATTTCTGCTCCATTCTAGGATCTGCTTAGTTGTGTTTCTCGAGGGTTTAGGTAACGTGAGTATTTTTCTCTCCGTCCAGTCCGAAATAATTGTGGTAACTCCAAAAACCGGTTCTGTTCCAGTGAACGCAGATTCGGCCCCCTGTTTTGCAAGGATGTCGGCTTTTTTCTTTCCTCCACCCCCTGGTGCCCAGGTACCCACAGTAGGGTCACCTTGAATAGTACTGAATGGTAATTAGTTTGAAAATCATAAAAAATCATGTTAGCTAATGCTCAGGTGTGATTAAACCTGTTAGCCGCGCTTTTTTTGTGCAGCGCGCGGTCGGACCATTACTGTGTCCGCTGCAGTCAGGAATCGACTGATTTTTATCAATTTGATGTAGATTAATAGTGCATTTATTTCCATTATAAAGTAAAAAAAAGGTTGGTGAAATTGATTAGACATGAATTCATATTGAAATGAATCTGAGCAGCGCACACAGTAATGGTCCGATCGCGCGCTGCACAAAGGAAGCGCAGCTAACAGGTTTAATCACACCTGAGCATCAGCTAACATAATTTTTATGATTTTCATGATTCTCAAACTGATTACTATTTAGTATATAATTTTCAGCCTCGGTAAAATGGTCCAATTTTCAAGATTTTTTCTAAATATTCATACGCGCAGCTAACAAGTTAAATCACAGAAATTATGCAGTTAACATGTAAATTACCGATTGTAATTCAATCATTCAGCTATCTGCAAATTATGACCTTCAGTAAAATACTCCGAAAATTGTTATTTTCTCGCGAGATCCGCAGCCTCTCACAATATTAAGTCATGGATCTGGACCAGCTTACATGGAAATTTCCGCTCAAAAACATAACAAAAGCCTTCACTAGAAAATTCAGCCTCAGTATAATGGTCCGGTGAAATTTGACGCTACCTCCCTGGCTAGCTCAGGAAGTAGCGTCAAATTTTCATTGGTGATTTTACTTAGAATATCCATCCTTTTAAACATTAGTTTTCTCTCTAGAAGTGAAGAAAAAATATGTTAGCTGACGCGACTCCGTGACTCGCTACGCTCGTGGGCAAACTTTTACCTCACGAAAAAAAAAACAGTATTTTCATCTCTTGTAAAATATACTTTTTTTAATTTTGTAAAATTCTACAAACGAGTACTAGGTATCTACATGAGGCTATTGAGATTACATTATTATACACTATTATAAAACTATTACTATTACAATAAACCATTTTTTTCACAACCACGTACAACCCATATAAGGTGAGCTACCATTTATCGTACTACCTGTAGTTTAAATTTTTGTGAAATCATAACAGTAGTAGCGGTTTTTTTAACTAAGACGATAGGTGAGGCAGCATGTAGTTTAAAACGCTGTAGCTCGATTGCTTTCAATTCGATTGGCTATAGATAGATAATGTCTACTATTTTAAAGGCTATAGATAGATAATGTCTACTATTTTAAAACTGTAGTAATATTATTATTATTAATCCGGTTTATAGCGTCTTTCGCCTTCCGGTTCCCAGTTGCCAGCCTCTTCGGTCAGTCCAATCTCCTGGGGCTAGATTTCTTTCGGACATCGCTTTCTCAATGCCCCCTATCCATGTTGGTTTTGGTCTACCTATTTTCCTTCGTTCTGTTGGGGTCCATTTAAGCACTAGTTTGGGTAGCCTTTCATATGTCCTACGTTCAACATGTCCGTACCATATAAGTTGTCTTCTTTGGATTTCATCTATTATAGTTGTGTCGGTCTTTACAATTTGTCGAATTCGGTCATTTGTAACCCTATCGAGACGTGATATGCCAGCAGATCTTCGCCAGAAATCCATCTCCAGGGCTAGCAATCGGCGTTCTAATGTTTTATTAAGTTGCCACGTTTCACAGCCATATAGAACAGTACTTTGAAAGATAGTATTATATATCATATGTTTTTTTTTCCCTAGATATATTTTTTGCCCACAACAGCGAGTTTAGGCATCCTATAACTTTCTTTCCTTTTAATATCCGTTGTTCTATTTCCTCCTCAGTACAACCTTTACATGTGATTTTTGTACCCAAATAGGTGTATTCCTTACATATTCCTATTTTTACATTGTCCAGATCCAGATCTGTTGTTTCTGCCCCAATACACAAATATTTCGTCTTGCTCATATTAACCGTTAATCCCCATTCTTCGTATTCTCTAAGAAGTCGTTTTCCCATAAACTCCAGGTCTTCTTTATCTTGGGCCGCGACGACCTGATCATCCGCGAAGTGCAGATTATACAGAGTAGTGTCATCATTTAACTGTATCCCCATTCCATGGCACGCTCGTCTCCACTTCTTTAACACTTCGTTTAAATATATTTTAAATAGTGTGGGGGATAAACTACAACCTTGTCTTAGACCCTTAGTGAAGGTGAAACTTTCAGATAGATTATTTCCTAACTTAATTTTGGATGTTAATTGCTGATATAACTGTTTAATAGCTATTATTACAGTGTTATTGATCGTTGATTTCTCTAAGACTTGCCACAGTTTTGTTATCGGGACAGTATCGTACGCTTTTGTAAGGTCTACAAAAAGTAAATGGACTTCCCTATTAGTTGCCGCTCTTTTCTCACTCATTTGAACAATGCTAAAAATATGGTCCATGCATGAGCGGCCGGCTCGAAACCCTGCTTGTTGTTCGATTTCGTTTGCTTCGTATTCTTGTTCTAGTAAGTTTTTTAAGATTCTCCCATATAGTCGGCTTAGGGTGCTTGTTACCGAGATACATCTGTAGTTAGAACAGTCATCCTTTCTGCCTTTTTTGTAGTAGTAAACTTACAAAAAAAAGGTGACGAAAAACTAGTACTTACTGTACGATGACCCACAAAAGATGTTCAACAAATTTTGTCGTAAATCTTTCGGAACTGTAGAATTTCAAGTCCTGATTAGTTACGTGTCTTGAAATGCTCGAAATCACGAATCTTGTTTCCTAATATCCTCGACAAATAATCATAAAGTGAACTATTTTCCAGTTCTAACAACACTTCTTAAAATGTATCTCGGTACTTTACAGAATTGGCAAGACCGTTAAAAAAATATGGCCCAATTAGCCCACTGCTTAAAATCCATACCTATGCACTTAAGCCAGGCGATTTTTCCTGGGGATACGGGGAAAATAGAATAGATCCCAGGTATGGTTTGCCTGTCGTAAAAGGCGACTAAAAAACTTCCAATCCAAAGTGTTATGCGACCCGTGTTGATGGATGCATGGCGGTGGGGGAGCACCGTAGCTAACGAAGCCTACAGAAAACCGGGCAAAATCCTGTAGTATACAGCCTTAGCCTTGTGCAGGGGGCACCTCAGGGCCAAACCACCCCTTCCTCCATACTCGTTGACTGCAAAGAAGAACTGATAACGCTGGTAGACCGTAATCACGTCAAAATGATACGGGTTCCAGGACGTCAGGTAGTTGCAGGTAATGAGGAAGTAGACGAACTTGCGAGAAGAGGTTCGGAAAAACACAAAAACTACTAGAAAAGCATACCAGGAAACAAACACGGGAAATAATACATCAAAGGACCGTGCCACAAAAGGACGGCAGAACTGTTAGCGATGAACAGGAATCAACTAAGACTGTGTAATGGAGGCCTAGCCCGCGGGTTGTGCGGCGGAGATCCGGTTGCGGTGGAGCGCTTGCTGTGCTGCTGCGGGGCGCTGGGGGGAATGGGCGGTTCTTGCGCGACTACATTGTTCCCATCCAGTACAGAACTTGTACAAGGTACGAAGGTACTGAATTGGTTGCACCGGGGATTTCCTGTCTTTTTTGGTACGGTGCCTCGCAACGGTGCAGTATGTGTTTTACGGTTTTCGAGTCCTTGCCGGGCGGTCTGCGGGTCAGGTCTCCATTGTACAATGATATAAAAACACATAGGCAAGATACAATGGGCCGATAGGCCTAGGTGTCACCGGAGGCAGTAGGGGTATAGTTTTAAGTGAGTAGACCTGACACAGTCAGTGGATCTCACAATGTAAGACTCACAACCTCTCCAGCCAGGAGATTTTTTATCATTGTCTAAATAAATCATAGTTCATCCATAATCAAAGCCCGTGCTAAAAGTTTTGGATGGCGATCGCTAGAGACATCCATAATTTTTTACTGGAAATTTTAAAAATGTGTTTTGTAATGTGGCGCCTTCATCGGATGACAAGCAAATCCATATTTTTATCCCTTTTTAAAATATAACGTCTTTTCTCATTCATTTTATTGAATAAAGTGCAAAATGTTATCAACGATACAATGTTAAGCTAAATTTAAAACGAGCCAAAGTTTGCATTTGGATCTTTCAAATATCAGATGTATGATCATTTGCAACAGAACGGAAACACAAATAAAAATTATACGATTACTACGATACTTTTCATCTCATTCTTTTATTACTGTTTTGAGCACCACCGTACTGACGCTATCTATTAATCGACCCCAACGCCATCCAATGAAATGCCTATAAGGTTGACTGACTATTAATCTTCGGTCAACAGTTTAACTCTATATTTTATTCATTGTTTTCAGGTAATATCAACGTAACCTTAGACTGCCATTGTCATCTGACTTATGGGTACTACATACTACTCAAATCCACAACCAATTACAATTCTTTTTCTTCTTCACGTCGAGAAAAAATATCACCTTTCCAGTCTAACTTTTAGGATCAAATTCAGATCCCTTGTGCAGAGTATCTTTCTCATACTGTTGAAGTTTTTTCGTGATTTCTCTATTCGTACTTTGACTTCTCTAGAGATCTCATTTGCGGAATGACAATTACGCTAAAGAAAATAAAGTTTAAGGGTTTCTAGTGACAACTGACTTATGGCCCACCTTGTATATGTTTTTGATGTATAATGCGGCGATTAAAGGTTAAACCGGCTGTTGGCGTGGTGACCGTCAGTTTTCCGTCCGACCCAAAATATGAGATCTTAACGATAAAAAGAAAATAACTGATAAATAATGATAGTGGTTGAGTTGAAAAAACTTAATTTAGATTAAAAACATTTCGGTTTCAGTTGGTTGCCGTCCTATCTAAAAAAAGGATTAAGAAAAGATGTAGAAGAAGACAGCATGTACCTCGTAAATAACTCGCAAAAATCCGCCTACCTCGGAAAAAGATTAGAATATTACTGGGAGAAGGAATTAAGAAAAAAAAAGCCATCCTTAATGTGGGCATTGCTTTTAGTTTTTAAAATAGAATTACTTTCCTTTGCTGCGATAGCAACGTTTGCAGAGATTACAAAGTAAGTAAAATAACCGTTTTACACGGCAATTCGACCCTAATATCGGCAATTTTTTTATAGTTTTTATATTTCATCTTTCCCTCCCACCCCCTTCGTAGGGACAGTTTTTGAAGGTAGAAAATGACTGGTTTGATTTTTTCACATAAAATTAACGAAAATAGAAGTATTTTAAACTTCACATTAAGATCAAACTTGTTCAAAACATTAATATTTTTAAGTCATAAAGATATGTACCTAGATTTTGGAAAATGGCTGAAATCATTATGATTTCCAAGCCAGAAAAACTTTCTTTTTTTTTATGAAAATAGTCGCAAAATGGGTAGACCTATCGTGTGGGCCGCGGACGGCCCGCACTGCGACTATTAGAAAGGGAAGGGATTATAGAAAGGAAATGATTGTGGACACGCTTTTTGAAAAGTTGCAGGTCATAGTTCTCTGGAAAAACTGATTTTGGAAGCTTATTCCATTTCGTAGCAGCCCTGTAAAAGAAGGATTCTTGATGAAAATTGGTCCTTGTAGTGTCAATCTTGAGAGTAAATGGGTGAGACTGATCAGCGTGCCGAGTTCTTCGGCCGAATGTGGCCAATAGTGGTACAAGAGTTTTTATTTCTCTGAAGCATCTGCCATGGAAATATCTGCAGAGCAATGACTGGTCTGCAACTCTTCTCTACGTTCTAGAGGGTGAAGGGTATATGTGAGAGTTGAGCTGTTTATCAAGCGAATGGCTCTTTTCTGAATGAAATCTAGAAAACGAAGAGAATGCCTTGGTGCTGAACCCCAAATATGCGAGCAATACTCCAGTAGAGGTCGGATTTGAGCCTTGTACGTCGTCAACAGTTGATCAGGAGTAAAAAACTTTCTGGCTTTCCACAGAAAACCTAGCCTCTGGCTTGCCGACTTTGCGATGTTAGCAACATGGTCATGCCAAGACATATTATTGGAAACCGTGACTCCCAAAATCGAGATGGAGGGACTTGGTTCAAGGGTATTTTCGGACATTGTGATGGGATGATTTGAGGAATTCACTTTTCTGGAAAACGTGGCACTTTGTGTTTTTTGGGCGTTGAACTGAACAAGATTGTTGGTTCCCCACTCGACGATTGCTTTAAGATCTCTATTGATGGAATCAACCTGTTCCTGCCTGAGTCTATTTGTATCATTCACCGAAAGTGATCGATAGGATGTGAAAGTTGAGACAAGTGTGCTATCGTCTGCGAAACTGTAAATGGGGTTCGTGGTGGGTTTCAAGAGGTCGTTGATGTGTAAAAGAAATAAGGTGGGGGACAGGATGGAACCCTGGGGGACCCCGGCATTGGTTTTAAACGCATCAGAAGAAATACCGTCAACTGCCACATGTAAGAAGCGATCTTGCATGAAGCTCAAGAGCCATTGGCGCAGTTTGGTTGGGAGACCGTAGGCAGATAATTTACTTAACAATGCCTGGTGCCAAATGCGGTCAAAGGCTTTAGATATATCCATGGCTATTGCACCGGATTCACCAAACTTTTCATGAAATACCATCCTACAGACTAATATCACTACTGTCTGTAATATAAAAATTGTTTGAGAAACTCCGACTAAAAAGGTTAAAACCCATTATAGAAGTAAATAATTGATCCCTAACCATCAGTTTGGATTCAGAAATAAACACTCTACAATAGACCAAGTTTACAGAATAACAGACAAAACAGAAAAATCTTTAGATTTTATGCTCTACAGTGTTCCTAGATGTAGCACAAGCATTTGACAAGGTATGGACGAAGGGTTGAACTACAAACTAAGATCATACTTACCGAAACAGTACTCTGAAATTTTGCAATCATACATCTCTGAGAGATATTTTAGAATAAAACAAGAAAAAGCATATTCAAAACTGAAACCAAGTAGTATATTAGGGCCGGTCCTGTACCTCTTATATACACGTGTGACATACCACAACTAGAAAATAATACTTTTGCTGACGATACAGCTATATTAGCAGTAGGTAAAAATAGTGAAGAAGCAACTGAAAAACTACAGACAGCTGTCAACAGGACTAAAAAATGGAAAATCGGATTAAATGATGCGAAATCTACACATGTCAACTTTACCAATAAAGTATGCCAACATATACCAGTAAATATTAATAATACCATAGTACCATTTTCAAACACAGCAAAATACCTAGGTATAACGCTCGATGCAAAGCTCCGCTGGAAAGCTCTTGTTAAAAAAAAGAGAAGAACTTGGTATAAGATATAGGAACATGTATTGGCTAATAGGAAGAAACTTTACTTTGTCATTACATAATAAGCTTTTGCTATACAAGCAAATATTAAAGCCAGTATGGACTTATGGTATATAACTATGGGGGTGTACCAAACAGACAAATCTTAATATAATACAATGATTCCAAAATAAAGTATTAAGGAACATTGCTGATGCCCCTTGATATATTCGTAATAGTGATATTCACAGAGACCTGAAGATGGAAACTATTGAACAAAGTATTATCAATTTAGCCAAAAGATACGAAGAAAGGCTTAATTAACATGTGAACGTCGAAGCAATCCAGCTGCTAGACAACACAGGAATAGAAAGAAGACTTAAAAGGACCAAACCATTTGAGTTAGTGAAGTGAAAGTGTTAAAAGCAGAGTATAGTGCATTTTTACATGTTAAGTTAAGTGCAACCCCATCTGCCAGAACCTAATAAACACTACTGAGTATACCTTAGTTTAAGACTTAAAAGTATTAATTTAAGTTAGAATAGAATTGCTCATTGGTCTATTTTGACCAGATTGTAATATAATAAATAAAGTGAATATTTGACAAAAAATAAAGTCATAAAATAAAAATGGAAGTTTCTTCAAAACAATAAATTTTAGAGAGTACATTATACATACATAATTTGAAGGGATAAAATAGTTTTACAAGGTGGTAAAATAATATACTGGATGTTCCATTTAAAAAAATGAAGTTTTGCTAATTGTAATCCCCTGAATTAAACATTATATAAAGATAACAACGACACTCAATCACTTGAAGAATTTAGACAACTTAGACAGGCAATAAAAACTGCCGTTAACATTGCACATACAAATTATGTCAGACAATGTGAATCTGAGATAAATATAAATTCTAACAAATTTTGGGCCTACATTAACAATAAAAACAAATCTGGTAAAGTACCTAATAGCATGACATACGAAAGTCAGATACTAGCTAATCCATCGGAATGGGTTTGCAGACTTTTTTAGTAGTTCTTTCGCGGACCCTTTAAACTTAGCCTTAAATACCATAGAGGATAATGATTCATCGAACCACTTAAATTTAAATATAAGCAGCTTTCAGGAGAAAGAAGTTTTAGCTACATTGACGTCTATTAAAGCAAAACCCACCACAGGAACGGATCATATCCCTGCATTTATTGTTAGAGACTGTGCTTCAGTATTAGCTCACCCATTAACAACCCTTATTAATGTTTGCATTCGTTCACATACGATACCTTCTATGTGGAAGTGCTCTAAGGTATGTCCGATCTTTAAAAAAGGAACGCGAACTGATATAAAAAATTACAGGCCGATTTTAATTATATGCAATTTTTGCAAGGTATTTGAAATATTGGTGCAAGGAGTTCTGTATCAACACGTCAACAATTATATTCTAGACCAGCAGCACGGTTTCGTAAAAGGCCGATCAACAACAACAAATCTTACCGTTATTGCACAACACATAGCGGAAAATATAGATAACAGAATTCAGACAGATGTTTTTTAGATGGATATGACCAAAGCATTTGACAGACTTAACCATAATCTAATGCTGCAAAAACTCTCGAATTTCGGCTTATCGAGTAACCTACTTGCGTTATTAAAATCATATCTGTCCGACCGCACACAGTATGTGCAGTTAAATGGATTTAGGTCTAACAAATACCTCGCCAAATCAGGTGTACCGCAAGGATCTAACCTCGGTCCACTACTGTTTAATATCTTTATCAATGACATTGGTGACATAATTAAGCTTAATTTTTTACTGTATGCTGATGATCTAAAAATTTTCTCTCCTATCATTAATATGACTGAATGTGAGAAACTATCGAAAAATCTTAATCAAATAAGCCAATGGTGCAGTTGTAATAATTTAGCGTTAAATCCTACCAAATGTTGCGTAATGTCATATACATTGAGATCTGATCCAATTATATTTGACTATAAGATAGACAATTATTCTCTAGACAGACCATGTAATTTTAAGGATCTTGGAGTTACTTTCGACCGAGAGCTATCTTTCCAAAACCACATAGACAATATAACTACGTCAGCAAAATATATTATATATATATATATATATATTTTAACGCCCTTTATCTTGAATACGGTAACAAACATTATTTACTAAACAAACCCCAATTATTTTTCAGTTTTTTACCTATTCTAAAGACGGGGTCACCTTTTTTTGAAACACCCTGTATATTCAAAAATCATTAGAAGTACTTCATTTTCTACAGTTAAACGTTTAAAATTTGTAGCTTTTGAAATATCGTTCAATATCTGCCCTATTTTAATTTCTGGTGACTGATCCAAATTTTGCACAGTATTTTTAATAATAATTAAAAATACCCTACCCACATTTAAAACCCTTTTGCAAAAACCAAAAACAAAAATTCGACTGTAAAACCAACTACACAGTATCTATTACACATTATACTTGCAAATAATATTTATATAACCAACATGACATGTTTTATGTAACAAAAAATCACTGCGACAAGTTTCTTTTTTATAATATCCGTTCCTAGAAAAATATAAATGGGTTTTTTTCTAAACTAGTTTTATTTGCTGCAGGAAATTTTTTTGACCGAATGCAGAAATATTTTATTGTGGATCGATATATGAGATAACTAAAGCAGTCATCCAAAAATTGGCATTCCTATTTAAAACTAACAACTATTTCTGGTCTGACAATCTAGAATCTTTACAAAGGTCAAATAACATTTTAAGATGTTTTGATCCTTCTAAAAAAGTTTTTAATGTATAAAAAGGCTGCCATGTCTTGTAAATGAAGAGGGGCCAGCCAATATGCTTAGAAATAAAACAAGTACTTTCAGACCTAGCTGATGCAGCTGGCTATGTGGATGAGGAAAGACTAACTCGAGGATTTTAAAAGCCCTCCACAGATTACATAAACATCTGGAATTTATTATTGCTTTATAAAACCGGTTTCACTGACCACAAGGCAGTGATCATATTTATTACGGCCAATTATAATTCTTTAAATGACCAAAGACCACTTCTTTCCACTCGCTACGGTTCTTACATACGGCTTTTGCTTCCTCTACTTTCATCCGTGCTCTCATACATGCTCGTCGGTTGTTGGTACTCTTGATCTGGCCTTTCTTCAAAACAATGTTGATCTGATCGAGATATGTTCTCCTAGGTGGTCTACCTCTACCGACTTGTCCATTCATACTCGCCATATAAATTTGTTTCGTCAATGTTCCTTCATCCATCCTTTTTACGTGTCCAAACCATCTAAGCATTCCTTTATCTATCTTTGTAACCAGATCTTCTTTTACACCACAGCGTTCTCTTATCTCACTATTCTTTACTTTATCCAACCGAGTCACTCCGGCTATACTTCTCAGACTACTCATCTCCGCAGCATTAATCCTATTTTTATGCTTCTTTTGCCAAACCCAACATTCACTACCATACATAAGTGTAGGAATCAACACACCTCTATGCACCGCCAGACGTGCCTTTTTGACACTTTCTGGCTATTCATAAAGCTATGCAGTGCCCCATTCATTTGTTTTCCTGCCAACACCCTTCGCTCAATGTCACTGTCATACTTTCCATCTCTAGTAAACTGTGAACCCAAGTACACAAATTCATTTACTTGTTCCATTCTTTCTTCCGCAATCGAAACTCCACAGTTTGTTATGCTTTCTTCTCTTTTTTTTTGTTTTTTTGTTTTGTTTTATACGCTGCTATATATTCTCCACATTGCTCTATGGAGTAGAGAGTTGGACGCCGACCGTCTCATATTATTGAAGAGGCTGAATGCCTTTGAAATGTGTGTCTACAGAAGGATCCTACGAATAAGCTGGATGGACCGAAAAAGAAATGAGGTGGTTCTACAACGAATGAGGAAAAACCACAGAAATAATTAAAATAATAAAAATCCGAAAACATGAATAGTTCGGCCACGTGATGAGGCATCCAGAGAAATATTACCTCCTTCATTTAGTGATGCAGGGTAAGATTGCTGGAAGTAGAGGTCCAGGACGAAGAACATCTTGGCTCAGAAATCTTCGAGAGTGGTATCGCAAATCATCCGTTAAACTATTCCGAGCTGCGATAAACAAAGTTATTATAGCCAATATGATTGCCAACGTTCGATAATCGGACGGGGTATAGGAAGAAGAAGAAGATATTTTTACTCTCTTCCAATTTAAAGCTCGTTAATTTTGCATTATTGAACACTATTGAACGCACTATTATCAATGTAGCCAAAAGACACGAAGAAAGGCTTAATCAACATGTGAACGTCGAAGCAATCCAGCTGCTAGACAACACAAGAATAGAGAGAAGACCTAAAAGGACCAAACAATTTGAGTTAGTGAAGTGAAAGTGTTAAAAGCAGAGCATAGTGCATTTTTAAATGTTAAGCCAGAACCTAAGGAACACTACTGAGTATACCTTAATTTAACACTTAAAAGTATTAATAGAATTACTCATTGGTCTATTTTGACCAGATTGTAATATAATAAAATGTTCAATAAAATGAATTTTTGACAAAAAAAAAATTTGCATTATAAAATGCAACAAAGAAAGAAAAATAAAAGCACCACTTCGCTGAAAAAAATTTCGGACTCGATATTCGCTACAATGACATACATCGATTTCCTTGTAGATTCATTCCATCGTGGTGATGCGCTTTCGTACATGCTCG
Source organism: Agelastica alni (assembly GCA_950111635.1). NCBI lineage: Eukaryota > Metazoa > Arthropoda > Insecta > Coleoptera > Chrysomelidae > Agelastica > Agelastica alni. The sequence continues at coordinate 17,989,041 of OX467719.1, read as the reverse complement.
TAGGTTGCTGGTACTTTTGACCAGACGTTTTTTTCAAAAACTCTCGATCCGATCGAGTTTCGTTCGACTAGGTCGACATCTACCATTTTGCCCATTTACATTTGCCTTATAAATCTGTTTCGTTTATCTTCTTTTTTCTATTCTCTTTAATTATCTCTGAGCATTAATCTTACTTTTATGCTTCTTTTGCCAAACCCAACATTTATTACAATATATACGTGTATGGACCATCACTCCTCTATGCACAGTCAGTCGAGCCTATTTTAACACGTTCTGGCATCTCATACAGTTATGCAGTGCCCCATTTATCTTTTTCCTGTCGCTTAATATCGCAGTAATACTTTTTGTCTCTCATAAACTTTAAATCCAAGTACACAAACTCATTAATTTGGTTCATTTAATTAGCACCTCGCAGTTGCTCATGCTCCCACACAAATGAATTAATAAAATTGTTTCATATTTTTTTTCAGAATTTCCTTATCTGTCCTGATCTCGCAGTTGGTTAGATACGTAGAAGATGGTTACATGAGTACAAATATAAATGAAGTTTATATATGTGCTGGCGCAATCATTTTCGTTAATTTGATACTGCCCATATTTAGTCATCACTATCAAATGCATGTTATGACGTTAGGAATGAAAATGAGAATAGCAGCGTGCGCTATAATCTATAGAAAAGCTTTGAAATTAAACAAATCAGCTTTAGTAGAAACTACAATCGGTCAAATGGTTAATTTGCTGTCAAACGATGTTGCAAGATTTGAATATTCTTGCGAATTAGTATATTTCCTAATACTGGCTCCATTGTCTACCACCATAGTTATGATTATACTTTATTTTTACGTTGGAATTACTGGATTAGTTGGATGTGCATTTATGTTAGGGTTCATCCCAATCCAAAGTAAGTATTTCAATATTTCTTGTACGAATGATTCGTATTAATTGAATTATACCTGTAGTTCATAAGTATCTATTAATGTAACATTCATGACCTCTTATCTAGATCGAAGCGCTTTCTTATTAACCGTCTTACATAAAGACTCAAGCGTCTTTGATTAATAGAATCCCGAACCAAATGTATATATTATCGTCTAAAATACAGTGATCAGTTTAAATTTATGGGTATAGCATATTTCACGAATATACGGTCGTTTCGATTATTATCGTTAGAAACTCGATAACCAGTATTCAACTGTATATTTAAGAAGTACGAAAGTAAATTCTCCTAATATTTTTAGACAAATTTCGTAGGTAATAAATTTTATTTTAAAACGGACTTCTTGTTTGGAAATTAAGGGTAGATAGAGTTTAAGTTTAAAAATGAGGACAAACGAAAGGCTTTGTGTGAAAAAGCTAGAGTCGTGCACAAAATAATTGAATTTTTAAGGAATTATACTTAATAAGACTGCTTTTCATTTGTTTATCTGGACGAAACTTGGATTTTTGCTAAAGGTGGAACAAAAGGACGATAACATAAAGTCCATAAAACACACCGAAGGTGAAGAAAAAAAAACATTATTGTGCATGCAGGTGAAAATCACGATTTTGTAGATGGGGCGGATCTTTTATTTTCGTCAAAATTAAAAGTTCATGTGTGGGGTGAGCGGTAGTTTAATACGAGCACTGAAATCACTTTATAAGGATTCCACTACTTGTGTCTTCTCCTTCTCCTCCTTCTCTTTCTTCTTCTTTTTCTCCTTCTTCTTCTTCTTCTACTTCTCTTTTTACTTATTCGGGTTTGTATAATTGAGTCTAAAGTGTGCGATGGGCGAAAAGTATGACTGTGATATTAAGCGAAGGAAGTTAGCAGGGAAACGCATAAATGGGGCCCTTCATAACTTTATAAGCAGTCAGAACGTGTCAAAAAAAAGGCAGGAGTCGCTGTGCTTAGAAGAGTGCTATTCCCTACTCGTATATTGTAGTGAATGTTAAATTTGGCAGAAAAAGCATGAAAGTAAGATCAACGCTGCGGAGTAAAGTAGTCTGAGAAGTATAGCCGGAGAGACTCCGATGAAAAAAGTAAAAAATAGTTAGATAAGAGAACGCCGTGGTGTAAAAGAAGATGTGGTAACAAAGATAGATAAAGAACTGTTTGGTTGGTTTCTTTAATACAACGATCCAAATTCCAACTATGATTTGTTTTCTTAATCCAGAATCACAGTTTTATCAAATTCGCTTAGATACACAAAAACCACTTATCTTTTATTAATAATCTTAAATCCAGATCCCAGAGTTTATTTTTCATTATCTAAAATCCAGAAGATAGAGTTTTTTAATTTTGGTATTATATCTCTGTTTTGTTTATGGTTTTAATATCAAAACCCAGATTCGCTGTCTTAAATTTAGAAACCAAGGTTTACGATTTATGGCTTTAAATATAAAATTTGTGTACTTGATCATGTATAACAGATAATGTGAACACTTGTTTAAATAATTTAAAATTATTTTAATAGTAGTAATTATTCAAATAGTTATTTTTTTTTAATTTAATCCTAAAAATAATAAAGTTAAGCATTAAATTATTTAAATTTTCGTACTTTATGGTACATTTCATTTATTATATTTACTGTGATTTGTCGGTTTTATTTAAAATCAAATTAAAATATTTTAACTGTTTGTAAACACGTATTTTTGATCATTTTTACTTTTAATAAATAATAAACAAGTCTGATAAATTTATTAATGATTTCCTATATTTATGTTTTAGTGTTTATGGCAAGTTTGTCTGCAAAATTCAGATTAAAAACTGCTATTCGTACCGATGAGAGAGTTAGATTAATGAATGAAATCATAACTGGCATACAAGTCATTAAAATGTACACATGGGAAAAGCCATTTGCAAACTTAATAAATTTGGCAAGAAGGTGAGTTTCTTTATCAACAAAAGGTAATGCATTAGTAGGAATAAAAAATACCTTGGTGGTTTAAGTAGATGCGGTCAGTAGCTTGTTAATATCGCTCTTAAAATTATGAAGATCAGGGGAAAAACAACTTTACTTAATTATCCAATCGCTATAGGGAAAAATCCCGTAACGCGAGATGGCGCTGTCAATGACAAAATGTCGGACCGAGGTGTAAACAACAAATTTCCTGTCATTTAATCACTTGTAAAACCAAAGTTTTTAGTGAAGACAATTTTAGTTATCTCAAAGATTTAAGTTGATATTTTGGGTTAAACTATTGGATTGAAGCTGGATTTAAAGTTTGTTTTCGACGTTTCAGTTTTATTGACGCTGGATTTTTGTTAAATGCCAGTAAAGACCAGGTGTGTCCAGATATTAATATTGGTGTGCTTTCGAAGTTTTTCAGTTCAGTTGTCCCTGGAATTCTTGTTGCAATGCCTATGGAAGTCGAAATATCAATTTCGGACATATTGTATTACGTGGATGAACCTGTTCGACCAATTAAAAGAATTATATATTTTATTCCAATTAACTTCAGTCACTTCTATCTTTCTTAATTATGGAATGTTGATACTTCAATACTGGAAGGTTCTAGATAGGAACAGATACATCTTTCAAACGCTTTCTCTGTGTTGTTGAAGTCACTATGCATTGTGGAACAGAGCATATTTTTCGCGATTTTATCTTCATATCACCTTTTTTAATCCTTTGCATTTTCGGATTTTGTGGTTTATTAACACCAATTCTTCGCAAAATATCATTCAATGCTTAAATTGCTCAAAATAATATGCAAAGTTCATTTTTCACCCATATAAACAAATGGAGGTTAGTTTGTTGTTCACGCCTCGAGAAGTTCATACGATCAATAATAGATGTCACCCACTCCGTGATTTTTCGCTATTAAATAATTATTACTGGAAGAGGAAGCTGCTCATACGTACATCGAAAAGGGTGTGCGACAGGGATGTGTGGCTTCGCCATGGCTGTTTAACTTATACATAGACATCTAAAGAGGAGTTACAGGCAATAGTTAATGTTATGCATGATGCCCTAAAAATCAAAGGGATGAAAATAAATGTAAGCAAAACGAAAGTAATGGTTTTTGAAAGAAAATAAAGCATGACAAACTGTGAAGTTCTAATTAAAGGAGAAAGAGTGGAACAAGTAAATGAGTTTATGTACTTGGGTTTAAAGTTTATGAGAGATAAAAAGTATGACAGTGACATTGAGCGAAGGGTGTTGGCAGGAATGGGGCCCTGTATAGCTTTATAAACAGCCAAACAGTGTCAAAAAGGCACATTTTGCTATGCAGAGGAGTATTGGTTCCTACACTTGTGTATGGTAGTGCATCTTGGGTTTGACAGAATAAGCATGAAAATAGAATTAATGCTGCGAAGATGAGTAGTCAAATAAATATAATTGGAATAACTCGGTTGGATAAAGTAAAGAATAGTGAAATAAGAGAACGCTGTGATGTAAAATTTGCTATATTTATTCAATTTTGCACCGAATTTTCTATATATCCTTCTGCTACTTGAGAAGACTTCCACCCCCCATGCCTTTTTAGTGTTTCCAGATCTGCTCCCGCGTCCACTTACACAGTAGCCGACGTCCTCCGATAACAATGACCAGTGTATTCTTAAGGCTTCTCGAGATTTAAAAAAGCGGCAATTTGTTTGGGCATGTTATTGATGCCAATTCGTACACTTCCCTCTTTGGAAATTGACAAAAAAATTATGTCCCGTGGATTTTGTATTTGGAATGGAAATTAAAAATGCCGTTCCTAGATCTTTTATATTTGAAACCTTCAGGTTATAAAGCATCTGAAAAGGAATTCGCTCTCTTTGTTTGTTTCCAATCCATGAACAGTTTGTAATATTTTTCATACACATTCTTTAATTTTTTTGGTAGTAAACTTTCCAGTATATTATTTGTACCGTTTGTAATTTCAGGTGGTGTATTTTCACACTTTGATTCCGAAACACTGGTTAAATTCATGATACTTTTTATATTTTCGAATGAAAACGTGACAGAAATAATTTTGACACTCATGAAAATTGCCACTACAGTGGGGGCAGAGGTGTTGCAGAATATTTCGGAAAAATTTAAGAATATGGCTGCCGAATGAATTTTCATAAAACTTTCATGGGTCATTAAAACACACTATAAAATGAATATCCTGTTAGAAATTTTTGCGCGGAAACGTTTTAAAAGTACTTTCTAAAAAAAAATGTGTAAAAAATTCATCGCGGTGGCTATTTCAAGGGTAATTTTTATAACAAGTTTTTACCTCGATTAAACTCTTAAAATTCCTGGTACTTTTTGGCAACACAATTTACACATTATAATTCACCTATTTCACACATTTTTTGCAATTATTTAACGAGATAATAGTTAATAGATCGAAAGAAATTATTCATTATTATTGCATTATTGATAGACAGAAACACTGGACTACTTTGACAAATGACAGGCTTTTTAAATCCGTACTTGGAATTGCGACGTTGCCAGAGTGCATAAATTATAGATTTGACTGTTAATCGATGATGAACATAAAAAATTATCCTAACCTAACCTAACACAAACAGTACCTTTTTTAACCAATTCAAACATTTGTAATAATATATAAAAGTAAATAAATTGATACTAATATAAACTACGCATGCGCGCTTCCTGTGCGCATGCGTAATTTGATGTTCATCGTTTTATTTTATTATCATTTATTTTATTTGTTATTTTTTCGCGCAGGTGAATTTGTAAAATGCCGGTCGAACGCGCTCGCTTCGCTCGTATAAAAAGGTTAGGTGTCGGTCGTCAATTCAATTTCAAAAATGAATAAAATAATAATATTTGACTGTTAATCGACGATGAACATACAAAATTTAGTCCAAGCTAACCTACGGCCTAACCTAACACCAACAGTATCTTTTTTAACCAATTGAAACATTAACTTTCGTACGCGCACTTGTTCTCAACTTACTTGCTCATTAACTAAAAAAAAACAGTCTTGTAAATTTATAAAGTTATCTATAAGATATAACTTCTATTTCATTAACTGATACATAAAAATATTTTATCTAATATACCATTACTTCTGGTTTGAATCGGCAACGTCGCAATTTCAATTAAGAGTTTAAAATGCTGTCATATGTCGGATAGGTTAATAGTTTATGTATCAATAACAATGATCAATTTCTTTGAAAATTGCAAAAAAATGTGTGAAATAGGTGAATTATAATGTGTAAATTGTGTTGCCAAAAAGTACGAGGAATTTTAAGAGTTTAATCGAGGTAAAAACTTGTTATAAAAATTACCCTTGAAATAGCCACCACGATGAATTTTTTACACATTTTTTTAGAAAGTACTTTTAAAACGTTTCCGCGCAAAAATTTCTATCAGGATATTCATTTTATAGTGTGTTTTAATGACCCACGAAAGTTTTATGAAAATTCATTCGGCAGCCATATTCTTAAATTATACCAATATTTCTTCAATCTCAAGAGAGAGAATACCAGCATTCTGTAATCAAATTTTATTTCAGAATTAGCAAATTCTGTGATGATCGCGGAGAAAAAATAGTCAATAATTTATTAAAAATAAATATTAGGTACTTACAGTTTTCTCATTTTGAAAATTTCTATTTCAGGAAAGAAGTGACCGAGATCTGGTATATATCCATGATTCGTGCCGTAATGAAGTCCTGCACCATGACCTTATGTCCAATAGCGATAAGTTTGTGCGTTCTGACTTACGTTTTAACTGGAAATACGTTGACAGCTTCGTACGCTTTTACAGTGACATCTTTTTATAATTGTTTAAAGCAATCTGTAACGCAATTCTTTCCATTAGCAGTGACACAATTTGCCGAAACTAAGGTGTCGATATCCAGAATACAGCATTTCCTGATGTACGACGAATTAAATAACGAAAATCAACCGATCCTTTCCGAATGTTCGGATGACGCAGAAAAGGAAAACAAAAAGAATGTGTGCGTCAAAATTAAAAACGGCGCCGTGAAATGGGTAAAGTCTTTTGCCGAATATAATTTAAGGGATATCAGCTTCGAAGCTGGTCCCAGTCAACTAATAGCAATAGTCGGAACCGTCGGGAGCGGGAAATCCACTCTTCTGCACGTGATATTAAAAGAGCTAGATCCGTTAGAAGGGTCGATAAGTGTATCCGGATCTGTTTCGTATGCTTCTCAGGAGCCTTGGGTGTTTGGCGGGAATATAAGGCAGAACATTCTTTTCGGCGAAGAATACGACAAAAAGAAATACGACGAAGTCGTTAAAGCGTGCGCTTTGGAAAGAGATTTCGCGCTTTTTCCTCACGGAGACAGAACTTTGGTTGGCGAAAGGGGTGCTACTTTAAGCGGGGGACAAAAAGCAAGAATTAACTTAGCTAGAGCTGTTTATAAAGATTCTGATATCTACTTGTTGGACGATCCCCTGTCTGCGGTAGACGCACACGTAGGCAAACAGCTTTTTAAAAATTGCGTTACTGGTTATTTAAAAAACAAATGTGTCATTTTTGTAACCCACCAACTTCAATACTTGCACTCGGCTGATTGCATCTATATCCTGGATGAAGGTTAGTATTAAGCTGTATTTTTTCGGTTTATATATAAATTTGTAAGAAGGTATTACACACTGATTAAAAATATTAACCATCTCGCAGAGAGTTTTTTCCTGTCCAAATATTCGTGTAAAATATTATGAACCCGTTCAGTTGAGATACACCTACAGCATGAGCCAACTCACGCACTTTCATTCTCCGATCAACCAATATCATTACATGGATTTTATCGACGATTTCCGGCGTGATCACTTCTTTTGGGCGACCTGGACGTTCGGCGTCACTAGTGCTGGTACGACCACAACGGAACTCTGTAAACCACTTTTTAACCATTGAAATTGATGGTGCCGAGTCCCCGTAGTATTTATCGAGTCTTTCCTTAGTTTCAGTGATGGATTTTTTACGTAAAAAGTAATGCTTAATCAGCACACGAATTTGTAAGAAGGTATTACACACTGATTAAAAATATTACCCATCTCGCAGAGAGTTTTTTCATGTCCAAATATTCGTGTAAAATATTATGAACCCGTTCAGTTGAGATACACCTAGAGCATAAGCCAACTCACGCACTTTCATTCTCCGATCATCCAATATCATTTCATGGATTTTATCGACTATTTCCGGCGTGATCTCAAAATACGCGTTTGTTTCGGTAATGACTTCTTCATTCGACTCAAATCTTTTACCGCCCAGCCATTTCTTTAGGTTTGGAAACAAAATAGTCGCAGGGGGCTAAATCTGGAGAATATGCTGGATGGGGTAGCAATTCGTATCCCAATTCGTGGATTTTGGCCATCTTGACTAGACAAGTGTGCACACGTGCATTGTCTTGATGGAACAGCACTTTCTTCTTCTTAGCCAAATGCGGCCGTTTTTGCTTCAAATCAACGTCGAATCTGTTCAAAAGCTTTGAATAATATCCGCCGGTAATCGTTTTACCTTTCTTAAGGTAATCGATGTGAATGACACCGCGTACATCCCAAAAAACTGTGGCCATGACCTTGTTGGCTGACAGACTTCGCCTTCTTTGGTCCACGTTCACCCCGAGCAACCCACTGTTTCGATTGTTCTTTGGTCTCTGGCGTGTTGTGATGGATCCATATTTCATCCACAGTAACAAAACGAAGCAAAAATTCGTCCGGATTACGGCTGAACATCGCTAAACACTCTTTTGAAGTGGTCACACGATTGCGCTTATGATCGAGTGTGAGCAATCGCGGCACCCATCTCGCAGAGAGTTTTTTCATGTCCAAATATTCGTGTAAAATATTATGAACCCGTTCAGTTGAGATACACCTACAGCATGAGCCAACTCACGCACTTTCATTCTCCGATCAACCAATATCATTTCATGGATTTTATCGACGATTTCCGGCGTGATCACTTCTTTTGGGCGACCTGGACGTTCGGCGTCACTAGTGCTGGTACGACCACAACGGAACTCTGTAAACCACTTCTTAACCATTGAAATTGATGGTGCCGAGTCCCCGTAGTATTTATCGAGTCTTTCCTTAGTTTCAGTGATGGATTTTTTACGTAAAAAGTAATGATTAATCAGCACACGAATTTGTAAGAAGGTATTACACATTTATTAAAAATATTACTAAATACAAAGTATAATAATACAATAAAATACATAGCAAATATGACAAAACTTCTTCTCAATCCGCTGGTTTTGGCAAACCGCAGGATTTCTGTTGGCCCTGTCTCATTTAGATCACTTGGATCCATTATCATGGAGCCCCAGTTTGGTTCCTGTACACCGCTAGCATCGGGCAGCAACACAGAATATGTATGCTGCTCTCTTCCTCTTCGCCGCATAGTCGGCAGTTTTTCTCAGCCAATAGCTTTCAATTTATGTTTTGCTTCGGCAATTGGCAATGAGACCAATTGACTTCTTGGTTCCACCAGGGTCCCATTACTTGCCAGTTCATCGGCTACCTCGTTGCCATTTATCCCATTCCGAAAAAGATTATAAACTATAAAACAAAAATACCATCCAGCAAAGAATGGTTGAAGAAAATACCATTGACCAGTCCTTGAGTGAAACGATGGTACACTGACGGTTCGGGGTACCAGAAACACTACAGGGCAGGTGGGTTTGGAGCATCCTGCAACCACAGGGAAAGCATACCACTGGGGAAATACGCCTTGGTCTTCCAGGCCGAGGTCTATGCCATACTCAGGTGTGCCACGCTAACCTAACAGAGTGACTAACAGTGAAATTAATATTCTCACTGACAGTCGCACGGCCATGGGGGGGTCCTTGTGAGTTGCACTACAACATCATCGGTGGTGTGGGGCTGCATGCAGGCCCTCAATAAGTTAGCGGTTGCATATAAGCTCGCTCTTCAGACATTTCGTGATAAAAATGGTCATATCTCGTAAAACACTCAGTATAAGGTAGTAATACCCTATATTGGGAGAATCCCCAAGAGTAGCTTTATGGAAAAACGTAATAATATACATCAAATAAGCAAGGTATTTTAAAACAATTCAGCATATCCAAAAACCTCATACCTCAAATTTTCAGATTATTATTATGTCAAGTTTCTTTTAAAATGTCTAATTGGCACTCACAAAGAATAACCCTGTATCTGTAAACCAATGTTCCCGACAAATCGATGTCTCTCTGGACATTTTCCAAAATTATTGGACCTTTCGAGAATTGCCCGCGGCTATCATTCCCTCATTGTGGTCGACGCGCTGTCGCCTCAAGGCTACAGTCGACAAGGACGGGCTCGTAACAATATTGTCAGTACCATAGATAATCAATTGTTTATTTTATTCTTATATTTAAATAAAGTTTAGAATTATTTAAAATCTGGAATTGTTCTTTTAATTTTTTTAATTTTAAAGTTTTTGTATTTCTTTTAATAAAAATTATCAACGTTTTGAGACATCCGGTTATCACAAATAAAACTTAATTTTTAGGTAAAATTAAGGCATCCGGAACTTATCAGAGTTTAAGGAATTCTAGCAGCACGTTTACAAAACTACTATCTTCATCAAAGGATGATGAAAAAAAGGAAAATGTTAAAAAACTCACTAGAGCCGAATCGTTTTTATATGAAGATACGGAAGTAGAGTCAAAGATTATAGAAGAAAATAAGGAAGAAATGGCCCAAGGAACAGTTTCTACCAGGGTTTATAACAGTTATCTTAAAGCAGGTGGACATTGGTTGAAAACAGTAGCATTAGTGGCATTCTTTATTTTAAATCAGATATTTACCAGCTCAGCTGATATATTTTTAAGTATATGGTGAGTATTTATAATACATCTTTATTGTAAAATATTATCAGGCATGGTACCTCATAACCACGTTTGCATTCAAGGATTTTATTTTTTATTTAGAGCACTCTAAAGGTAAAGTTTTAAAATCGTTTAAAGCTTTTAATTAATACACCGCTTCTAATGTTAATAATAGATCAAACTTTTGTTCATTTACCAAATAAGTATAAAGATATTTACATTAGATATTTCTATAAAGACAGACAGATGTAGAGGAAAGTGCACATATTTCGAATACTTTTTGTTGGATACATTTATCGTTATGTTAAGATTTTCATGTCAATATAAACTTTTACTATATGGCTAGGAAAGAACACTATCCTGTAACAGAAACTTGCTTTTAAAGTAAAATTAACGTTTTATCATTTCGAAAATTAGAAAACTGGTAGCATAATGTCGAATAGTAGGTTTGCCATATTTAAGATCTTATTTATTTTGGCACTATAAAAAAGTATAAAAATAATTATTTATTATAAAATTAAAGACTTTACAATGTTAAATTTTGGTTCAAAACAAAAAAATTTATAAAATAAACAAAAGGTAACAGTTTTTTCTTCAATTTGGCATTTTATAAAAAACTTATTTATTATAAATAAAAACTAACTTAGAATATAAATATATAAATATCTACCAGTCTTGGCAGGTATGCTACAATCTTTCAGGCTGAAGTCTTCGCTATCGAATTGTGTGCAAGAGAGTTGACCAACAGACCTATCGCAAACAAAAACATAAGTATGATATCAGACAGCCAGGCTGCTTTAAAAGCTCTGAGCTCCAACAAGATAAATTCTAAACTTGTATGGAATTGCATCGAATCCTTAGAGTACCTTGGTGCGAACAACAGGGTGACCCTACTGCGGGTACCTTCGTATCCCAATTCGTGGATTTTGGCCATCGTGACTAGACAAGTGTGCACACGTGCATTGTCTTGATGGAACAGCACTTTCTTCTTCTTAGCCAAATGCGGCCGTTTTTGCTTCAAATCAACGTCGAATCTGTTCAAAAGCTTTGAATAATATTCGCCGGTGATCGTTTTACCTTTCTTGAGGTAATCGATGTGAATGACACCGCGTACATCCCAAAAAACTGTGGCCATGACCTTGTTGGCTGACAGACTCTGTTTCGCCTTCTTAGGTCCACGTTAACCCCGAGCAACCCACTGTTTCGATTGTTCCTTGGTCTCTGGCGTGTTGTGATAAATCCATGTTTCATCCACAGTAAAAAAACGGCGCAAAAATTCGTCCGGATTACGGCTTAACATCGCTAAACACTCTTTTGAAGTGGTCACACGATTGCGCTTATGGTCGAGTGTGAGCAATCGCGGCACCCATCTCGCAGAGGGTTTTTTCATGTTCAAATATTCGTCTAAAATATGATGTAATCGTTCAGTTGAGATACACCTACAGCATGAGCCAACTCACGCACTTTCATTCTCCGATCATCCAATATCATTTCATGGATTTTATCGACGATTTCCGGCGTGATCACTTCTTTTGGGCGACCTGGACGTTCGGCGTCACTAGTGCTGGTACGACCACAACGGAACTCTGTAAACCACTTCTTAACCATTGAAATTGATGGTGCCGAGTCCCCGTAGTATTTATCAAGTCTTTCCTTAGTTTCAGTGATGGATTTTTTACGTAAAAAGTAATGCTTTTTTCCATTTTCGTAAAAAATCACGAGGTTGTCTGCTTTGAACGGCTATCAAACACCAACTGCACGACGTAGCTTGCTCAAAATTAGAAAGTTGCCCACTGATAGATTATAGTTGACGGCTGCACTGTTGCATTTGGAGTAACTGCGCGGAAAATTCAAAAAGTGACTGACTTATAAATTGCCCTCGTATATCGATACCAAAAATACAACAACAGCGACATGAACACGCCCACCAGGGCTTTTGTTCGCTTCTGCTAACTTGTATGACTAGCTATAAGGCGCAACTGACGACTCAATAAAAAAACCGCCATCCAGAATTGGGACACTATGTGAACTATATGTACTTTCCTCTATTATTGTTGTAAAACAAAACATTACAATTAGCTACTTTAAGTATTTTTACTTTTTAAAATGACTAGCTATTAGCATTTGTAAACATAAAAAGTTTGCTATTTTTCTGTCAAAGCTAGTCGATGTCAAACAAGCTGGAATCTTCCTACTTTTTACCCTTTTAGAAATGGTCGAGAAAGAAAAACAATTAGGGCTTGCATGGGGGTCAGCCTTTTACCGTCCAACCATAGTCGTCCAAAAGAGATTTCCTATCAATATTTTATCTAAGCCACATGAAGAATATTTATTAACTAATTTATCCTTACGGTTTATTTGGCTTTAGTGTTTGGTTTGTAAAAATTTAAAAATTTAGAATTAACATTATAAAAATGAAATGCTGTCTCTACAAATCATACTTTTACGTTAAAAAAACATATTATATTATATATTATACAAATATTATAGTCGACACGGAATTCGGTCGGGAAATTTACTTCAAAAAATTTGAGCTCAGGATATGTAAAATGACAACCCAAACCCAAACGGTAAACAAAAACAGAACTACTTATAAGTGTATACAAATTTTAATATAGGTTTTAAATAACTAAATTATGGTGTTTATTTTAAAAATAACTTTCAAATTTTTAAATTAAAACCGAAAAGATCAGCAGTTGAAAGCAATCATGTGTCATTGTTCAAAGTTACTAATCGCTCAATTAATGTAGATATAACTGCAGACCGTATAACTAATTAGCTAATAGAAAGATAAGATCTGTAAAGAGTGTTTTTCGAACAATATTTTTATCTAAAATAATCACAAACAGATTGACTGTCAAACTAGATCAATACCATTCGACGGAGTAGGCAGGATTCCGATCAGGATACAGCACAAACGATCAACTCCACACTTTAAAAATCCTAATCTAAAATGGTCGATTACAATAAACCGTTAGTTTTGGTATTCGTAGACTAAGAAAAAGCGTTCGATACAATCAACCAGCAGGTAATGTTAAAATCCCTAGCTGACGCTCGTATGGACCACCGATACATTTCCATGGTTAAACACATATATGAGAACGCGACAGCCCATGTCAGACTTCATGAAGATACCAACAACTTCCGTATCGAAAAAGGGGTTTGCAAAGGTAACATCATATCTCCAAAGTTATTTAACAACTTGCTCCAGCATATGTGCAAACAGATAGATTTCTAAGAACTAGGTATAAACATAAATGGCGGAAACCTATGACGCCTGCGATTTGCGGATGACATTGTCTTGATATCCGACTGCATATATAAAGCCCAAGAAATGTAAAAAAGAATGAACGCTGCCTCTAAACAGATGGTACTAAAAATTAATATCTCTAAAACTCAAGTGATGACGAACCTAGCAATTGGCGGCGGAATATATGTTAACAAGAAACAACTAACTACAAATACCTGGGTCACGAAATAGGCTGTGCATAGAGAAGTGTTGGTTCCTACACTTATGTATGGTAGTGAATGTTGGGTTTGGCAGAAGAAGCATAAAAATAGGATTAATGCTGCGGAGATGAGTAGTCTGAAGAAGTATAGCCGGAGAGACTCGGTTGGATAAAGTAAAGAATAGTGATATAAGATAACTCTGTGGTTTTAAAGAAGATGTGGTTATAAAGATAAATAAAGAAATGCTTAGATGGTTCGGACACGTAGAAAAGATGTATAAAGGAAGATTGACGAAACACATTTATAAGGCGAGTGTGAGTGGACGGAAGTCGGTAGAGGTCGACCTCGGCGAATATATCTCGATCAGATCAACATTGTTTTGGAGAAAGGCTACGTCAAGAGTACCAACAACCGACGAGCATGTATGAGAGCACTGATGAAAGTAGAGGAAGCATAAGATGTGTGTAAAAACCAAAGCAAATGAAAGGAAGTGGTCTCTGCCTACCCCTACGGAAAAAAGGCGTGACTATATGTATGTATGTATAAGTGGAATTGGACAGGATACGCGGCAAGGCTGAACGATGATCGTTGGACTATGAAAATAACAGAATAGAGACCAAGACAACATGCATTTAGTAGCAGAGGCCGTCCTCCGACCAGATGACATAACGACTTAAGACGTATCCAGACTAACTGGATGCAGATCGCTCAGGATAGGAAGTTGTGGAAGCGAACAAGGGAGGCCTATGTCCAGCAGTGGACTTTAGCGGCTGGTTGATTGATTGATTGATCATTGGATATGTTTGTCATTAACGCTCTTTAAAAAGTAACTCAAAACTTGTCGTAATTTTGAGAATTTTTAAATTAGGTAAAATAATTTTGTGGCTCTAAATGAAGCCGATTTGTTAAAAAACGCAAGACGGAAACATTCTTTACAGCACGCCAATAATTACAAGCGTGGCCATAAGCCCAAAATAAGCGGACGGGACAAAGAAAATCGATTAGTATTCTTTGTCATACTCATGGCCACTCTCGTGTAATCATTGCGATAAAACATACATAGTTTTATGAATGGGATGTTGCGTCTCCTCTGGATAATAGGTCTATAATTTCGTAGTAATTAGACGGAGATATCTACAAAGATTAACATTATAAGGTATTCCAGTGACTCGCTATACTCAGAGAACTCTATTTTTGATATAAGGCAACTGTTCTGTCATCGAATATTGACAAATATCCACAAAAATAAAATAAAAATACAACCCATTGTACATCCATACGACACTCTAACAAAAAAGCAATCCACAATCGTGCCAAAACGATAAAAAACTATCGGTCAACGATCCGTTGAATTCCTAGCACCTAATTTATACAACTTACTACCGGACAGCTTAAAGAACACGAACAATTACAAGACATTCAAGTATCATGTTAAAATGTGGATAACAACCACCGAGAGAAAACTTTTTAATGATCTCATCGACTTGAAATTTTTGTAATACTACGTTTCACATCACCCAAATATTATCACTCACATAAAAGACTACCCACATAAAAGACTATACATTTATCTTATCCCGAATTACGACGAAACCCCAGTATGAACACTACTCGAATATGTCAATCTAGATCGGACTAGACTTTAGACCACCATAATTGAAAAGAACTTTTCTAAGCGCATTCACATTAGTGAATTATTATTTTGCACATGCATTTTTGT
Organism: Agelastica alni; assembly: GCA_950111635.1. Lineage (NCBI taxonomy): Eukaryota > Metazoa > Arthropoda > Insecta > Coleoptera > Chrysomelidae > Agelastica > Agelastica alni. The sequence goes on along the minus strand of OX467719.1, from coordinate 17,973,140 downwards.
TTATATATAATCATTATTGTATAGGTATTAGTTTATTATTATAAAGTTATTATAAAGGTATTATCACACACACAAGCTTCAGTAATTTATCATGTTTATTTTTCTATTCTATTTATATCTATTGTTCTAATACACTCTGTAAATTGTTGTAAAATAAACATTATTATTATTATAATTTCAAAATGTCTTAATGACTTCGCCCCTGCTTTCTTCTAATCGGTAAATTTATTCTCGAGTTTCTCGGGATCCTGTAATTCGATGATTCACTCATTAAATGCGATCTAACCGAATTTTGTGTCAACTATACACTATTATATTTAATATTAATATTAATGCGAAAATTATTTTTAGGGTCAATGTGGAAAAAATAAAAGAGGAAGAAAATGTGGTTACTTACGATGATAACTTTAATGCATCCCTTGATACAGCAATATACCAAAAACCATTAACAGATGATTATTTCAATGAATTAATAATAAAACACAACTCGGTAATCATCTACAGTTCTTTGATATTAATAGCTGTATTTTTGGCCGTAGCAAGATCAATATTTTTCTTCAACTATTGTTTGACGGCTTCGACTAAGTTGCACAAAAAAATGTTCCTAAAAATTCTGTACTCGCCGATGTTATTTTTTAATATAAATCCATCGGGAAGAATATTAAATCGGTTTTCCAAGGATCTCGGATCTTTGGACGAAATTCTGCCGAATTGTATTGTGGATACTGTTGGGGTAAGCGTATACATTATATTTCAACCAAAGGTACGAGGGCAGTTTGATAAGTCAGTGACTTATTGAATTTCCCGCGCAGTTACTCCAAATGCAACAGTGCTGCCGCCGTCAACTATAATCTATCAGTGGGCAACTTTCTAATTTTGAGCAAGCTACGAGTCGTGCAGTTGGTGTTTGATAGCCGTTCAAAGCAGACACAACCTCGTGAATTTTTACGAAAATGGAAAAAAGTGAATTTCGTGTACTGATTAAGCATTACTTTTTACGTAAAAATTCCATCACTGAAACTAAGGAAAGACTCGATAAATACTACGGGGACTCGGCACCATCAATTTCAATGGTTAAGAAGTGGTTTACAGGGTTCCGTTGTGGTCGTACCAGCACTAGTGACGCCGAACGTCCAGGTCGCTCAAAAGAAATGATCACGCCGGAAATCGTCGATAAAATCCATGAAATGATATTGGATGATCGGAGAATGAAAGTGCGTGAGTTGGCTCATGCTGTAGGTGTACCTCAACTGAACGGGTACATCATATTTTAGACGAATATTTGAACATGAAAAAACCCTCTGCGAGATGGGTGCCGCGATTGCTCACACTCGACCATAAGCGCAATCGTGTGACCACTTCAAAAGAGTGTTTAGCGATGTTTAGCCGTAATCCGGACGAATTTTTGTGCCGTTTTGTTACTGTGGATGAAACATGGATCCATCACAACACGCCAGAGACCAAGGAACAATCGAAACAGTGGGTTGCTCGGGGTGAACGTGGACCAAAGAAGGCGAAGTCTGTCAGCCAACAAGGTCATGGCCACAGTTTTTTGGGATGTACGCGGTGTCATTCACATCGATTACCTCAAGAAAGGTAAAACGATTACCGGCGAATATTATTCAAAGCTTTTGAACAGATTCGACGTTGATTTGAAGCAAAAACGGCCGCATTTGGCTAAGAAGAAGAAAGTGCTGTTCCATCAAGACAATGCACGTGTGCACACTTGTCTAGTCACGATGGCCAAAATCCACGAATTGGGATACGAACTGCTACCCCATCCAGCATATTCTCCAGATTTAGCCCCCTGCGACTATTTTCTGTTTCCAAACCCAAAGAAATGGCTGAGCGGTAAGAGATTTGAGTCGAATGAAGAAGTCATTACCGAAACAAACGCGTATTTTGAGAGCTTTGAAAAAACCTTTTATTTGGAGGGAATAAAAAAATTAGAAAAACGCTAGACTAAATGTATCGGGCTAAAAGGTGATTATGTAGAAAAATAAAATGTTAATTTGCGGAAAAAAATTTGTTTTATTCAAAAGGTCACTGACTTATCAAACCGCCCTCGTATTTTAATTATTGAAAGAAACAATTACTGATACACTGGAGAAACACTCAAAAATGTAAAAAAAGAAACAATATAAATTTAAAACAAGCTCAAAAATTCACTGTTTCCATAGATTTTGGAAATTAACAAAACAGACTTGGAAAGAGACTAATCTGTTATTGAATTCTGTCCAAAATGTGGACAGGGGTAGCTGCAGATTTTGCTGTAAAGTACCATAAACATTAATGAATTATTATTTATTTTTTTTAGAATTGCACTGCAAAATATCAATTAAATACATTTTGAGACAATATGTACAGTGCCACAGAAGTAGCTTGGCGGGCGACTAACCTCTTAAATAACAAATATTCGACTGAATATACTTCACATTCGTAAACTTCTTCCTCCGTTGTACTTGAGACTCACGATTACTGAAAATTTCGTCGTCGCCGATCGGATCGTTATTCGAATGTTTTCGTTAGGCGCAGATTTTGTGATCTCTCGCCCGCCAAGCTACTTCTGTTGCATTGTACATAGTTACATTGTTACTCACAAAGAGGCACAGTAATTAGACGATATGGTATGTTGTGGAATTAGTCTATATTACTTGCTACCTTTTCATCCTTGATGTGTCTCAGCCCTGATTACAAAATGCCATTTCTTTTTGCTTTACTCCGATTAGCTTTAGTTCTCTGCCCCTACTGTTCTTAAATTTTCTCAGGATTGTCCCTTACATCTTTTTTTGGTCTTCCCCCGCGTCTAGTTTTAACTGGTGTTCATTCTGTTACTACTTATTTTCCTTGATTTAATTATATTTATCAAGTGCTTTTGTCCTTACACTTCTTTCCTTTACTATTCATTAAAGATCTGATTACTTCTTTTTTGATTTTTTTTAGTTCCATTATGTATCTTTTTATTCTTCGTTCTTACTGTTTCTCTTTTTGCTCGAGTCATGCCTTTAGGTGACAAAGTTCGTACATACATATAGTCACTAGTCCCGTAGGGGTAGACAGAGTCCACTTGTTTCCAATGGCTTCGGTTCTTACAAACTTCTTTTACTTCTCTACTTTCATCTGAGCTTTCATACATGCTCGTCGGATGCTGGTATGTCTAATCGACATATGTTCGCCTAGGTTGACCTTTACCGACTTGCCCATTCACACCCGCTTTCGTCAATCTGCTTTTATCCATTCTCTTTACATATCCAAAGAAACTAACCTATTTTTGTTACCACATCTTCTTTCGCACCACAGCTTTTCCTTATTACACACATTCCTCACTTTATCCATTAGAGTCACTCCAGCTATACTCCTCAGACTACTCACCTCCGCAGTATTGATCTTTATTTTTATGCTTCTTTTGCAAAACCTTACATTCACTACCATATGTAGGAACCAACCGACTGCTAGTCGTGCCTTTTTTGACACGTTTCCACTCACATTACCTCATGTTTGTTAAGCTCTCTTGTCTTTTAAAAATCATTACTTTCGTCTTGCTTACATTCTCATTCCTTTCACACCATGTAAGCATTTCTTTATCCATTTTTGTTACTATATCTTCTTGCACATAACAGCGTTTCCTTATCTCATTATTCCTTTAGCTTTACTTCTCAGACTACTCATCTCCGCAGTATTGATCTTTATTTTTATGCTTCTTTTGCAAAACCTTACATTCACTACCATACATAGGAACCAACAGACTGATAGTCGTGCCTTTTGTGACACGTTTCCACTCACTTTACCTCATGTTTGTTAAGCTCTATTCTCTTTTAAAAATCATTACTTTCGTATTGCTTACATTATCATTCCTTTCACACCATGTAAGCATTTCTTTATCCATTTTTGTTACTATATCTTCTTACACATAACAGCGTTTCCTTATCTCATTATTCCTTTAACTATACTTCTCAGACTACTCATCTTCGTAGCATTGATCTTACTTTTATGCTACTTCTGCCAAACCAAACCAAACTATTACTACCATACGTAAGTGTATGGACCAGTACCCCTCTATGCGCAGCCAGTCGTTCCTTATTTGTTACGTTCCGGCTAACCTTATGCAGGGCTGCAATAAAGACAGTAATATGACAAGTATTTTTTTCTCATGCATCCTTTTTTATTTTTAATCCATAGAAAATCTTTTTAACAACCGTCTAAACAGTTATAGCGAAGCCACACATCCCTGTCTAACCCCTTTTCCGATGTTAAACCAGTCCGAATAGGTTCCGTTTATTCTGACACAAGCAGTGGAATCTTCGTAAAGTGATTTTAGCGTTCGTATCAAACTACCGCTCACCCCATAAATTAACAATGCCTATCACAATTTATTCCTTAACACAAAGGTCATCTAGCTTATTAGGTGGTTGTGGTAAATCACCCAATTAATTGTTAAAAAATGTATTGCAATTGGTCGACTCTTTTTGGTTATTTATTACTTTTGTGTACCCGCTTAGATAATACTTGGAAAAAAAATTATTTTAACAAGGAAACGTTAGTCCAACTAAAGTTGCTGTCCAAATTTTCTCTTTTAAATTAAGAATTTATTATGTCCTATTTTTAGGTTGGTTTAATGGTATGCGGTGCAATTGTTACTATTGGAATTGTTAATCATTGGGTTCTTTTGCCAGCTGGCATTATGCTGTTTATTTTCTACTGCTTCAGAAAAATATTTTTGGTATCCAGTAGACATATCAAACGAGTTGAAAATACTAGTAAGTGATTTATTTATTTTTGTATTTAAACAATTTTAAAAAGATATTTTCAAACACGTATGCTCGTATGCTTTTTTAGGTTCCGAAATAATTATAGATGAGCTCTCGGTTTATTTATGCAACTGATTGTTTTAACTTTTCTTTTTTTTTGGAAGGGTTTATGCTCATTAACCCCCATGCGTTTTATTAAATAAGAAAATTACTTGCAAATTTAAATAACAAAAACATTTGAATGGATCATCGTAGAACAAAACTTTAAAAAATATACATAAAACAAATTACCTAAAACATTATAGCTACATTAAAATATTATTATTTTTAATATTTTTTAGTGTGCGTATTATTACTTTCTTTACGTGTCCGGATCAGACCTTCATCATCCAGTGTTTAGCGGTGATTATCGCTTGCCAAAATTAAGTCCTGATGCGTGTTTACTTCATCTCTGGGCAGGTCAGAAGGTGCCACAGCTACATAGAGCGGTCTATCCATCCCTCAGCATGCCCCATTTCTCCATATTAGCCCGGCATCACGAAACGCTAGATCGCAACCTGTTGTGGGTCCTCCATTCGCCATATGGGAGGTCGTGTCCAGTCGCCAGTCTCTCCCTTGGCTCTATTAGAGCATTATGGGTTTCCGCTCTCCATTTTCTGATCCTTTCCTCTTTCTGTGAGCCTCCAAGGACTGTCGCGCGTCTCGGGAAACTATTGCGGGATCTTGGTCGCCGTCTAGTTGGCTGGCAGCCATATAGTGGGTAACTGAGGTCCGATTCTTGTTTTGTTTTTTCAGCCGCTACTGCTACTTCTCTCCTAATGTGAGGCGACATCCAGTCACAATACGGACTGTCTGATAAAGCGATATGTCCACATGTTTGGCATGGGCAGATGCTGCCCGTACAGGTAATGCATATTCAGCCGCAGAGAAACATATACCCAGGGCTGATGTTCGTAGGGTTGAAGGTTGGGACCCCCAGCACCTCTTTGTCAGTTTTCTAAAGATATTATTTTTTGCAGCCTTTGGTGTTGGGGCATTGCTGTTAAAAGGTAATGGTTCGATCCAGGATGACTCCAAGATATTTTGGATTCGCACAGTGTTGGAGTTGTTGACCTCTCCACTTGACATTTAGTTCTCGTTTAGCTTGCTTGTTATGGAATGAGCAGAGCTGCGTCTTAGCCGGGTTGGGTCTTGGGTGGTTGTTATCGTAATAAGTGGCAAATTGTTTGAGGGCTCGCGTTAGCTTTGCCTCAACTCTTTCATAGCTCCGTCCTTGGGCGGCGACTGCCGTATGCGTGTATTATGAATTATCCATAATAAACACAAAAGCGTGCATAATCGTGTCTTTATTGCAAGGTTGCTAGATAATGGCTTCAATAAACAAGATATATGTCAAATTTTATTATGAATTGCCAAATGAATTAAATTGTTTACAATTTATAAATTAATCCTCACACAATTAAAACAGAAACATTAATTTAAATAAAAATTAATTGAATGAACCGAAATTTGTCTACACGTTTCTTTCCTCTGGTAAGAGCGTAGGCCAGCTAGGGTTTTGCATGTTTTTCCATATCCTCTGCATTGTAGTGGATCCTCTGTGATGGATAAGTCAGAAAGCAGGCTGTTTTGGATTCTTGTTGTACCTTTTTTATGAGTTAAATATTGTTCTAAATGTAGGGTGAGTTAGGATGACAGTGCCTCATAAGGCTTAAGTATCCTGACTCTTTGAAAAGGTAATTTGACACTCTACAATTTAAGGTTAGGGTTAAAGGGTGCTCCGTTCTTTTTTGGTAAGTTTGTGTAGGACGGAAATTGACGCGTATGACTTCTCTCTTAAAACTACATAGTGGACATTCCCATACTTCATCTCCTTCAATGACAAGGCTTTTAAGGTTTTTCTGGTCAGCTTGCTTGATTTGGGTTTCCTAACTGGTTCATTTGGGTTGTAATCTTTGTTCTTTACTCTTGGTGGTTAAAGGAAAGAGTTCTTTAGTCTTTTTTTTTATTTTTTGTGTTTTAAATCTGATTTTAAATTATCTATCTACATCTATTATCTACATTTACTACAATACATAAGTGTAGAAACCAACCGACAGCCAGTCGTGCTTTTTTGACAAGTTCCCATTCACTTTACTTTACTGTTTGTTAGGCTTTCTTCTCCTTTAAAAACCATTACTTTCGATTTGCTTACATTCTCATCCCTTTGATCTAATTCCTATCCTTTTGATCACATTCTCATTCCTTTGATTTTTAGAGCATTATGCATCGTAATATTAACTATCGCCTATTATTTTTATTTCATACATGATGCGAAATGAAGGCATTTGACGATCAGATCATTCATTTTTAATCCATACGCACTGACTTTTAAATATTTTAAATAACCGTCTTTGAATAAATTAAACAGCCACGGCGAAACCACGCATCTCTGTCTAACATCTTTTTCAATTTTAAACCAGTCTATGTAAGCTCCGTTTATCCAGACATAAGCACTGCAATCCTCATAAAGTGATTTCAGCGCTCGTATCAAACTATCGCTCACTCCATACACAGACAATGCAGACTACAATTATATTCTTACCACTCTGTCGTAGGCCTTTTTCTAGTCTACGAAAGCACAGTAGACCTTTTGACCTTTAGCCAAATTTTTTGTGACTATGCTGCGTAAGGAAAGACCTGATTCATACATTTTTTCCCCTTTCCTAAATCCTGCTTGCACATCCCGTATCTTTTCATCAGTTTCATTCGTCAATATTTTAATCAATACCTTTGCATACAGTTTTCCGATTATGCTGAATAAGCTAATGCTTTTGCAGTTTCGCTGCAAACCTTTTCTTTTGCAAGGTGATACAATAGTGGCCTTGCCCGATCTTCTGGTACACTGCAGCTCCTCCAACAAAGGTTAAAATGCGGTAGATTTCATCTTTTCAACCCGTTATCCTGTAATACCCAATTTCATACTGTATACTGCTTTTACAATCTCTTTTTGATAAATAATTAAAGTGAAAAATGTCATTAACCATTCCACTCGATAAAATGCACTGACATTATTGTAATGAACCTGAAGTTATAATAAATTTATATTAAAAAATATTGTATGACACACTGCACAATCGCTATTAAAGTATTTAAAACGTTGCTTATGATTTAAAGGCCCAATTATGCATAAGTATCATATTTTACTATTAAACCTAAAAGTTTAATTAGATAGATACATATTGGGTTTTTTTTCCAGCTCGAAGTCCAATTTACACTCATATGTCAGCTTCTCTACAGGGTCTAACTACGATTAGAGCATTTAAAGCGGAGCCAATATTGATATCAGAATTTGACAATTTCCAAGATAGTTATACATCGGCCTTTTATATGTTTTTAACGGCTAACAGAGGCTTTGGCTTTTGGTTGGATCTTCACTGCGTTTTTTTCATTAGTTTTGTTGTAATTAGTATATTATTTATGCAATCGGGTAAGTGTAGACTTATAAATCCGTTTTTAATAAAAAAAATGGTATCTGTTAAAAACTTTTTGTAAAATTGATGGTGCTGTCTCAGAGTAAAATTCCGTTTTTAAAAAAATATGGGCACAATAATTATAAAGTTTAAACATTTTTGTTAAGAAATATTAAATCACACTTTCGACAAGAATAGCTAGAGCTGCGAAGGTTATATGTGCAGTGGTAAAATGCCAGGAAAAGCAGAAAGCTTGATTCGCTCAAATACGACGAAGTGAATACTTGAATTATACTTACATATGGTCACGCCTTTTTTCCGTAAAGGTAGGCAGAGACCACTTCCGCTACGGTTCTTACACACATATTTTGCTTTCTCTACTATTTTAGATACCAAGCGAGTACCATACAAAAAAGGAAATAAGAAGAATCCTAGTAACTACCGTACGATCACCTTGCTTATCACAACACTAAAATTGCCAACGAAAGTATTCGCAAAAAAGATCACTAAAGAATATAAAATAAGCGAAGAACAACAAGGCTTTCGGCAAAATAGGTCAACAATAGATGCTATTTTCATAGCCGGACAAATTGCTAAGAAAGCAATTGGATTCAACAATCCTGTTTAGATGTGCTTCGCGGACCTGACCAAAGCCTTTGATCGTGTCAGATTAAAAGATGTGCTAAAATTACTTAAAGAAGAAAACCAGTCCAGCAGTTTGTTAGAGATAATAAGAGACATGAATTGACATCGGAAGTAGACATTAAATCTGGAATACGTCAGGTAGATAAATCCTAAATCCACTATTATTCAATTTAGTAATGGATAAAATTATAGAAGACACAAAAAAGGTAGGACGCGGATATGGGCTTGAAAGAAAACAGATAAAAATTCTTTGTTATGCAGACGACGCAATTCTGATCTCGGATAATGAAGATAACCTACAGCGCTTGGTGCATATCTCTAAGACAACGGCGGAAACCTACAATATGCAGATATCAACATATATATTCATCGGTTAACAGTGTTCTCCGTCGCTTTCCGACACCTAACCGCCACAGATCTCTGTCACCACACATATTATCTGTTAGCTCTCTCCTTTCGATTTCTTTATTGATGCCTTCTCTCCAGCTTTTTCTGGGTCTTCCCCGTGGTGACCATTCTAGAATCTGTTTTGGTAGTCTTTCCTCGGTCATGCGTTGTACGTGGCCATACCAAATTAGCTGTTTTGTTCTAATATCATCTACTAAGGTGTGTTTCACATCCATTATTTGTCTAATTCTTTCATTTGTCACCTTCTCCAGTCTCGATCTTTCAGCTGACCTTCTCTAAAAATCCATCTCTGTAGCTGTAAGTATCTTTTCTCTTTGAGCTGCCATACTTCACTACCAAATGTTACTACGCTTTTGACGATGGAATTATAGATCCTTTTTTTGTTTTCTTTCGAGATGCGCTGGTCCCAAAGAATACCATTAAGCATAGAGATTGCTTTTCTGTCGTGCATTTTTCGTTCTTTTATGGCTTCGTCCAGTGTTCCGTCTTTAGTTATCTTTAGGCCTAGGTACTTGTATTCTGAGCAACATTCAATTTCTCTTCCATCTTCCAGCACTATGTTTTGGTCATTTTCTCTTATACACATTTTTTAAGTCTTTCCTATGTTGACTTCCAGACCCCATTTTCGGTATTATTTTATTAATTTTCGGGTCATATATTCCAGGTCATCGTAGTCCTGTGCCAATACCACCTGATTATCTGCATAACATAGTGTATATAATAGTGTTGTCATTGTTTAAGGGTATTCCCATTCCACTGCATTTCTTCTTCCACGTTTTGAGGGCTTGTTCCAAGTATATCTTAAAAAGGGTTGGTGAAAGACAACATCCTTGTTTGAGTCCTTTGTTTATTGTAAATCCTTGAGACAGTCTTCCTTTCATTTTTACCTTGGCAGTTGTTCGTTCGTAGAGTTGTTTGACAGCTTTTATTATATCATTATTTATATTTGTCTTCTCTAACGTTTCCCATAGTTTATTTAAGGGTACGATATCATACGCTTTTTGCAAGTCTACAAATAGCATATATACTTCCTATCAACATTTAAGACCAAATCTCTCGTAGTAGCAAGGGAACCCAGACGATGCAAAATCGTAATAAACTAAGAAATAATCGAACAAGTTTCTAAGTTTGAATATCTGGGAATGGAAATATCCAGCTACGAAGAATTAAAAGAAATTGTACGAAATCATGCTAATAAGGCAGCTTATGTATCAGGATATTTAAGGGATGTTATCTGGAAGAATAAAGATATGAGTTGAACGGGAAAATACTCATATATATATATATATATATATATATATATATATATATATATATATATATATATAATACTGACATATTCAATAGAAACGAGATCTGAAACAGCAAAAATAATAATACTTAGAACAACAGAAATAAAAACATTAGGATCAATACCGGGGAAAACATTGAGAGACAGAGCCCCGAACATCCAAATAAGAGAACTATGTGGGACACAGGATATTGTACGGTGGGGAAGGCAGAGAAGACGAGAGTGGGACCAGCATGTTACACGAATGGACAACGAGAGACTAGCCCGAATATTAAGGGATTTAAAACCAACGGTCACTAGACCACCAGGACGGCCCTCTAAAAGATAGCGAGATAGCTAGCAGTCTACGTCACAAATACGACTGCAGCAGTAGAGAAAAAGAGACGAATGGACAACGAGAGACTAGCCCAAATATCATAAGGTTTAAAACCAACGTTCACCAGACCACCAGAACGGCCCTTTAAAAGATAGCGAGATAGCTGGCAGTCTACGTCACAAATACGACTGCAGCAGTAGAGAAAAAGAGACGAATGGACAACGAGAGACTAGCCCAAATATCAAAAGGTTTAAAACCAACGTTCACCAGACCACCAGAACGGCCCTCTAAAAGATAGCGAGATAGCTGGCAGTCTACGTCAGTTATAGCGTTAATTTAATAATATATTTTATTTTTAAAAATTATAGTGTTTATGTTAAAATTAATCGTAAGTTGAATTTAAGTTGTAAATTGTTTATTTTAGTGTCGGATGCCTTAAAAAACTAAATTTGACTTTGGGACATTTACTCATAAGCCAGCTGAACTTAAGTCAAATAGAAATTTTATTTTCTTATCGTTATTTTAGAATCCCTTGGAGGTAACGTCGGTTTAACTTTGACCCAAGCGGTAACACTTTCCGGCGTGTTTCAATGGGGGATGCGTCAATGGAGTGAACTTGAAAATCAAATGACGTCTGTAGAAAGAGTGCAGCAGTATGCAGACTTACCCACCGAGCCTGACGTTCATCAAGAAGATCCGCCAATCAACTGGCCCAGTACCGGAAATATATTGTTCAAAAACATGTCGTTAAGGTATTCTGCGAACAGTGCCTGCGTGCTTAAAAATCTCGCATTTGAAGTAAGACCAAAAGAAAAAATCGGTATCGTAGGCAGAACGGGAGCGGGCAAATCTTCCTTGATCCAAGCACTCTTTCGTCTTTCTGAAATAGAAGGCAGTATTCTTATAGATGATGTAGATACCAAAGCTGTTCAGCTAAGATTGTTAAGGTCAAAACTGTCCATTATTCCTCAGGAACCCGTACTTTTTTCTGGAACATTGAGAAAAAATTTGGATCCATTCGATGAATATCAGGATGATGTAAGTTATAAAGTATGAATATAATGAATCTCACAAATTGCTTCATTTTCGCAAATCCTACTTCGCACATACAAATCATTAGTTTAATTTATAGATAAGTTACAAAACTTTTCAGAGGAGTTTATGCTTTTATTCAAATATTATTTATATCTGCAGGAATCAATTAGTGTACTAGAGCGTATAAAAGTTGAGAATTTGCAAAAAAGAAGTACAAAAGAGGAGTTCGTAGGTAAATTAATCGAGAAATTTGACAGTTTAGATGAAGCATGTGAGGTTGAAGAATTGTGGAAGCCATTCAAGGAAGAAATCGTGGATATTGCTATTGAAGTGTGTGGTGTAAGTAAAAGAAGGAAAGGATACAAGTTACAGAAAATGTGCGTAGATGTTTAAAAAGCAGTGCAAGAGAAGAAGAAAACCTGGCTGGATTGGCTGGCTACAAAAGCCAATCAAAGAACGCAAAAGGCAACGATTAAGGATGTAAACAAGGCAAAGAATAAGTATAAAAAGTTAAAGGGTGTTGCAAAAGAAGTTGTGGCAAGAAAGGAGAGTGATAAAAATGAATTTGATAGAAAGTTATCTGACGTTTTCCAAAACAATATAAAACTCTTCTGGAAGTCCATAAAAACAGCCAGAGGTAAAAATACTACCTTGCAACTGGAAAAAATCAGAAATCAAGATGGTAGTATGGTAAAAGGAGAGGAATGAGTATTAAAGAAATGGAAGGAATACTTCCAAAGTTTATTTGAGAAAGAGGATACACAAGTACAGGCCCCATTCGGATACATGAGTAAAAGTTGCAATGAAAGTAAAATTAGTACGACAAAAATTGTAGAAGCGTTGAACAGCATGAAATTGGGTAAAGCTGCTGGGTACGACAGGATAACAGTTAAAATGCTGAAGGCTGGACAAAGCGGGGTAACTAGCCTGCTGTACCGCCTTTTTAACCTTTGTTGGAGGAGTGGTAGCGTACGAGACGATTGGTGCAAGGCCGTTATCGTGCCGCTTTACAAGGAAAAAGGTTCGCAGCAGGACTGTAAGAACTACTCAGCATAGTCAGAAAACTGTATGCAAAGATATTAATTAAAAGAGTAACGAATGAAACTGAGATGATATGGGATGTGCAAGCAGGATTTAGAAGAGGAAGAAGTTGTATGGATCAGGTCTTTTCATTACGAGGTATAGTCGAAAAATTCTTGGCTAGAAGTCAGGTCTATTGCGCTTTTATAGACTTGGAAAAGGCCTATGACAGAGTAGTGAGGAGTGAATTGTGGTCGACATTGTCTATGTATGGAGTGAGCGGTAGTTTAATACGAGCACTGAAATTACTTTACAAGGATTCCACTGCTTGTGCCAGGATAAACAGAGCTAGCAAGGACTGGTTTAACATCGAAAAAGGTGTGAGACAGAGATGTGTGGCTTCGCCATGGTTTTTATCTTATACATAGACAATTGTTTAAAAGATTTAAAAGAGAAGAAGCAGATTGCCTTGCCAAAGAAGGGGCAAATACACAATTTTCCGGCCCAGAACTCTTCTGTGGACTTTCCAAAGCACACTTGAAAGAAGAGGTTCAACGCTGGAAAACAGATTAAATTAAATCTCACTGGCATAAAGTGCCAGGACAAAGACAAGCGAAAAGGCTAAGAAGCCTTTCGCCAAGGAAAGCTAAACAGCTTCTCGAGTTGGACAAGAAAGACTTGAAACTGGTGACGGGACTCCTCACTGGGCACCGCCCTCTGAGGTATCACCTGAAAAAGATGGGAAAAACAAAGAGTAATAGTTGCCGCTAATGCGAGAACTTCGCTGAAACTGCAAAACATTTGCTTTGCGAATGCCCAGCGCTAGAGGCTCAAGTTTCTGGAAGGGGCCTTCCTAAAAACCTTCGATATCATAACCTTAGCCACCAGGAAACTGATAAACTTTGCACGAAGTCTAGGAATCCCGGGCCTCGAATAGATTAAAGGTTATGCACAAAAGATCTGATAAGTCGAAGTGCTTTAGAGGCGGCGTAGCCTTCACGACCCCCCCCCCCTCCCCTACAATCTACAAGTTTTTTAAAAAAATATATATAAAACTAGTTACAGGGTGATTAATTACCATAACTATCTTACAACTTGGTAGTTCAGATGGAACTGTAAATATTTAAAACTTATTTTTGCAGGTACTATGGAGTGCTATAGAAGAAGTGGAACTCAAGAATGCAGTAAACGAATTATCATCGGGATTGGACAGCGTAATGGCAGAGGGTGGCGCAAACTTTAGTGTCGGTCAAAGGCAATTGGTATGTCTAGCACGAGCGATAATCCGAAATAATAAAATTTTAGTTCTGGACGAAGCTACTGCGAACGTTGATCCGATAACGGACGCCATCATTCAAAATACGATCAGAAAAAAATTTGCCGATTGTACTGTATTAACTATCGCGCATAGACTTCACACCATCATGGATTCGGATAAGGTGCTAGTCATGGATGCAGGACAATCGGTTGAATTTGATCATCCCCATGTGCTCTTGAAGGAAAAGGGTATTTTTTACAATCTGGTCCGCCAAACTGGCGTTACAATGGCTGAATACTTGCAAAGTATCGCTTCGAAGAATTTCGCAGAAAGAATTTCGGGAACGTAACGACAACGCGTATTTATTCCACGATATGTAGGAATCTAATTTATTTTTAAATATAAAGTAAATATACTTTTTTTAAAGAACATTATAACACTTTTAGTTATGCTGTTGCAGAAATGATTTGAACTGTGTGTACGTGTTTTAAATTCTGTTGGGAAAAACAATGAAAATGCAATTACCAACAGCGATTTAAACATCTAATATTATTTTTTGTTTTCATAAAATCATTACATTTGTAAAATCAGTGACCAACACATTAATAATTAAAAAACCTTTATTAAATATATTTATTAACAACTTTTCTATGAAGTAGTTGATGGTAGAGCAGTGTTTCCCAACCTTTTTTGTGCCATGCCCCACCTTAGCCTTTCTAAAATTCTTATGCCTCCCTATGTATCATACATATTTTTTCTTTTTCTTCTTCTAGTGCCTATTAGTTTCGAATATTGGCGAATACCATGTCCTTAGGTTCTTGAGCCATGATATCCTTCTTTTTCCGGGCACTCTCTTTCCAATAACACTTTCCGAGATATTCCAGTTTCCTTCTCTTAATCGTTTTCATCACCTCTTTTTCCTTCCCCATTCTTTCCAGTATTGTTTCGTTGGTCACTCCTCTATCTACTCTAAGGATCCTTCTGTATAGCCGCATCTCGAAGGCTTCGAGCTTCTTTTGTGTTGCTTCGGTCAATGTCCAAGATTCCATGCCATAGTACAATATGGAGTACACATAGCAGCGCAGTAGTTTTACTTTGATATCTAATTTGAGGTTATGGCTTTTGAAGAGCTTAGACATTTTGATGAAGGCATCTCTTGCTTTTTCTATTCTACATCCGATCTCTTGTGAGTGGTCCCACTGTTCGTTTATCAACGTTCCCAGGTAGATAAGTTTGGATACCCGTTCTATTGGTATATTTTTAATAAATAGTTGGCAATTTGCTTTCTTCTCTTTACTAATGACCATAAATTTCGTTTTGTTGATGTTCATTTTTGGCCCATATCTTTCACTTACTTCATTCACTTTGTTTATTAGCTGTTGTAGACCTTCTATACTATCTGCAAATATAACGGTATCATCTGCATATCGGATATTATTCAGCCGTTCACCGTTTACAAGAATTCCATTATCATCGTTTTCCATCCATATATTTCGTCTTGTCTTTGTTCACTTGCAGGCCTCCTTTGTTTACCTTTGGCTCAAGCTCTATGGCGATTTGATTCAGTGAGGCGAGATCACGTGCAATTATTGTAATGTCGTCCGCATACCCAAATATTTGTGTGGTTTTATTTTCGATGCTTCCAATTCTATCGATTTTTTTGATAGCTGCTTCCAGTACTAGGTTGAAAAGCACTGCCGAGAGAGCGTTTCGTTGTCTTACCCCGACTTTTACTTTAAATTCTTCGCTGAACTGTTGTTGTACTCTTATAGCTGCTGTCGATTCGGTCACGGTTACTTCCACCATTTTTACTAATTTTCGGGGTATTCCTAGGAGGGTTAAACTTTGTAGTATTTTCTTCCTGTGTACTTTATCGAATGCCTGTTTGAAATCTATAAAGAGATAATGCCTATCTATGTTATATTCATGGCATTTCTCCTGCATTTGTCTTAACGTACACATGTGGTCTGTGGTTTTTAAGCCAAGAGTAAACTTGGTTATTGTAAAGAATTTTTATTAAAAATTAGGACAGCACAAGCATTTGTATACAGGGTGTCTCCGAAAATAGAGCGTTCCCTTAGACACAAGACATAATACAGCATGCAGAGTAAAAAAGTCTTATAACAGTCAACGGTTTGCAAAAAAAACAATTACAGTTGTATTCACTGAAAAATGGGTCTTATGACTAGATTTTGCCATATTTGCGTAAATCAGGCTTTTCTTATCGACGCCGACATACAAAACAAAAACATAAAATCGTTTATATTCTAATGATTTGAATATTTTTGCAACGCAAATTTTTAAACTCAACGTAACCAATAACAGTAACAAAAACAGACAACTATTAATAATTAATTATAATTTAATATATGATTTATAATAAAATTGTAAAAATTTAACATTTGGTCATATGATCATTTTTTTCAACTATTCAACTTTTTCAACCAATCTGTCTGGAATTAATTTAATTAAATTCCCTATAACATTAAGCTCTTACCAGCACTCGTGAATAACTTTCCGTAATTCATTAGAATTGTTTGGACTGAAATTTCTTTAATATTAAAATTTAATTTTAAAATTAGGCCCCAAACACTGTCTACGGGATTAATACACAGCAATGATATAAAAAAGGACAATGAGACATTTCACTATCAAATTTACCTATCCTAAAAAAATGTTTAAAATAACGTTAAATTTGATAATTTTTACCATAAAAATGCATTAAATATACAACAAATTTAGATTAACTATAAAAAAACACCCCGTATATTAGTACCTCCTCCTCTTTCCATTATCCTCCAAAGGATGTAGTGACACCATTTATATTTGATTCAGCAGTTGATTCCTGTTCTGTCCACGATACTCTTAAGGGTCGTCTATAAACCCACATTTCAAAAGCCTCTATTCTGTTTTTATCTGCTTTGTTTAAAGTCCATGTTTCCGCTGCGTACGTTGCAATGGGGAAGACAAGAGCATCAACTAGACGAAGTTTCGTTGTTTTGGTGATAGATTTGTCTTTCCATATTTTATTTAGCTTGGTAGTCGCTGATCTTGCCATATTCAGGCGACGCCGTATTTCGCTTTCACATTTCCCAGTGTTGGTTATCATACATTAGTACCTACGTATGTTTAAATAAATGAAAAATGATGCAATAATTTTTATACATACTCTTCAGCTAGTAAATATTTTAATTTATTCGTAATCTTTAAGAGTTTTTAATTTTTAATAAGTGGGTCACAATTTTGATTGAAAATGTAGCTTTGTATCTGATTTTAAGCCTTAAACAATAAATATGTTAATAAAAAAGACATTTAAGGAAAAACAACAAATTTAACTTGCTTAAAATAAAATTTAGGAAATAAATTTTGAAACGCATTAAAGTATTATTTCATTTAAAAAATTAAAAAGCAAAAAGTCTAAAAAAATATTTTTAATACGAAATATTGCTTGTTTATTATTTAATTTTAACATTTTAAATGTTTGGTATCCGGTAATCCATTTATTGATATTTAAAGACAGGGCTGGCCAACCCAAAAAATCTTGTTGGCAATGCATTATAATCTCGCGGGCCGCATAAAATTTTATACCTTCATATTAGATTTGGACAAAAAAAAAATTAAAACAGGATAATGTAATATTATTGTTTTTATAATTACTCAAAGATATGATATATTATTTTTGAAAAAAAAAAACAATTCGCATGTGTAAGTTAAACCAAAAGGTATCACTTTCCTTTTTTTTGTGACATAAATATAATAAAAATCTATTTTAAGGCGCGTCCATATCTATAAATATTTACGTTGTGCGTTGTATCCGACACAAATTTGCAAGCGTTTGCTGAAAACTATGCAGATGTGGACGGTTCGCCGCATGCAAATGCGCGCAAATATTTTCGTGGCATACAACGAACGCTATCCGTCGCCGGTTAGTTTTTGGTCCAGCTTCAAAGAGATTTGTGGCGAACGGCAGTACTGATTTAGACTTTGTTGCGTCAGTTTTATGTGCTAATTTTCGTCAACCAAGAAAAAGAAAAGCAGGCGTTACTGGATAACTTAATTATATCAATACAGAAAACATTTTCTCCCACGCATAATTTTATTAAAATTAAATTTGTCTTTGGAATTCCATAACAATGTATGTTTTCACAGTCTTCGTTATTCATTTCATTAACACCAGTATTTTTAAAATAGATAACCCACCTAGTCGCTGTCAGCTACTCACACAAATTAATTGCAACATACAAGGCACGAGTAAAACATTTGCGTGGAAAATCCACCGGCAAAATTAAGTTTTCCTCGCAAATATTTTTGCTTTATTTTAAAATACAACGCACGACGTAAATATTTATGGATACGGACACGCCTTTAGATTCTGATGTTTCAAAAATATGTTTAAATTAGTTAAACTACTCCTATATACAGCTGTAAGTTTTCTTAAGTATTTCTTTTGCATATTTAATGTATTTGTTATATATTTAATTTTTCAATTCTTTTAAAAATGGAAAGTGTTATTATTTTTTAATTGAGATTCAATAACAATAATCAAATGGTCGACTGGATAGAGTAGGTACATATCATTCCAACGCATTCTAATACCTATATTTTCAAAAATTTTGACAGGTAATTTTTTGCACAAAAATAGTCATATTTTGTATAAGTATCTTGCGGGCTTTATAATCCAGTCAAAATAGACTTAGCCAAAATTCGCATAGAGCTGAAAATGGGCAAAGACGTTAAATACTTCATTATAAATAAAATGTCAAAAATTAAGGTTTTTTCCATTTTTCTCGAAAAGGGTAAGCTTTATCGTGAAAATAGGTCAGACAAAAGTTGTAGACCATACAATTTTCTACAAAAATGGTTTAGTCACTTTTTCTCTTATGACTCACCATTCGTGAGATATCGCGGTTTTAATAATGTACACGTCATCGGACACCGTGTAGTATGGGATCGAGATGAAACATTTCATATTATTTTTGAAAAATATGTTCAGTATGTACAAAGACATTTTGGTCATAACAGTACGATTGTATTTGATGGTTAAACTAATCGTACGAAAAATATTTAAGCTGCAGAACAACGTCGTCGGATTACAAAAACATCTTCATCTGGTGATATCGTTTTTGATCGATCTATGAAAGTTTCAACAAACCAACAACAATTTCCTGCAAATACTCACAATAAGTCTCGCAACAAAAGTTGTAGATCATACAATTCTCTACAAAAATGGTCCAGTCACTTTTTCTCTTACGACTTACCATTCGTGAGATATCGCGGTTTTAATAATTGGAAAATTCGTATTTATAATATATTTATATAATACACACGATACAAGTGTTGAAAGGCAGAAGCAGATGTTAGAGGCAGAAAAGACAACTGTACTGTTTTATTGTTCCATGCAGATTTTACAAACCTCAAATATCTATATTTGTCTATGGAATCAATTTTTTTTGGAGCACCATACATTGCAAGAAGAAAACGAATTCCATTTGTAACGATGTCGTTTGGAGAAGAGTCAATCTTTGTAAATACTTCTGCGCAATCAATTAAATCATTACGTTTTTCGAACAATTTAAATAGGTACTGCTATTTTACTTTTTTTAAAAATTGCTGATGTAGTATCGCAACCAGTTATTGCATGTAAAGATAAAATATGAACTTGACATTTCGGATATGCAGTCAGACTTTGTGATGAATATATTGTTGATTGTACTTGAGCTTTCCCAGGTTTCAAAAAGTAAATAATTTTATTATTTGGAGTCCGTGCAGTCAGTAATATCAACAAATCATCATCTTCCAACGACAGTTGTATTTGAACTTTTCCATTGTTCTATTGCTGTTTCAGTTATGAGGACATCAGTATCATTATCAGCTTGTTTTATTGGAATACCAGCAGCTGTAAATTCTGTACGTAACATTGAAATGAAGCGAGATTTATTGTGAGTATTTGCAAGAAATTTGGTTGGTTTGTTGGAACTTTCATAGATCGATCAAAAACGATATCAACAGATGAAGATGTTTTTGTAGTTCGACGACGTTGTTCTGCAGCTTTAATATTTTTCGTACGATTAGTATAACCATCAATTACAATCGTACTGTTATGACCAAAACGTCTTTGTACATACTGAACATATTTTTCAAAAATAATATGAAATGTTTCATCTCGATCCCATACAACACGGTGTCCGATGACGTGTACATTATTAAAACCGCGATTTTTCACGAATGGTGAGTCGTAAGAGAAAAAGTGACTGGACCAATTTTGTAGAGCAGGGGTCTCCAAACTACGGCCCGAGGGCCACATCCGGCCCGCGGACAGATTTTGTCCGGCCCGCGGAGAGCTAGCATACTTGAAAACTCCTTTTAGAGAACATATTTTTTATAGCAAATTAAATTTAGTTTACTGAAGTATTCTAATTTTATGTTGAATAATTATTAATATGACATCTACATTGATATGGTCATGGGCTAACTACTCATAACATTGTTGTAGGCTTATTGTTATTGTTTTTGTGATAAGTTGGATAAAGAAACACAGAATTGTAATGAGTAAAGACATGTATAATATGCAGGAAATTTAACTTCAGTATATAATAACTAACAAATTATTGAAATGAATCCAACTAACATTTTATACATTTTAAATAAAAACATAACTTATATCAAGCATAATGACATATGAAATACTAATGAGATTTATGTAATTGAGATTTTCCACTGACAATAGTTTGTAGTTGTGGACTAATTTTACTTGTACCAATTATTAAAAGAGATTTAAGATGCTCATCAGTTAATTTAGATCTGTAAACATTTTTTGTGTACTTCATTTTGGAGAAGGTCTTCTCACACAAATAAGTATTAACAAAAACAGAAAACAGCCCACGAGCAATTTTATGCAAATTATCAAATTGTGTCAGTGGAATACTCTTATAAAATTCCAACAAAGATGAGTTTTGATATTTGTTCTTAATTATATCACTGCACTGTATATCAATCATTTTCATTTGAAGTTCCGGGGCTAGGGTTTCAATGTCAGTATCAAAAGGATTCTGAAAAATCTTAATTTGATTCGCAATGGCATCAAAGTCCGAGAAACGAGTATCAAAATTTAATTTCAAAGCACTCAAAGTTTCGATTGCGAAATCGATAGGAAACTCAGTCTCAGTGGTGTGACTGAATATTTCACACGTTTTAAAATGTGAAAAACATTTACTTCGTAGTTGTGATTGGAACAGTATCAATTAGAAATTACAGATAATGACACGGAACTTACTGGAGTAATCAGTATGGCGCAAAGACTGGAAAGTTTGGAGACCCCTGTTGTAGAGAATTGTATGAACTACAACTTTTTTTAACCTATTTTTACGATACAAATTACCGTTTTCGAGAAAAATGGAAAAAACCTTAATTTTGTACGTTTGACCATGAATAATTTTTTTTTGCAGAAGTAGAATTAAAGGGGATTTTTGACATTTTATTTAAAATGATGTATTTGACGTCTCTGCCAATTTTCAGCTCTACGCGAATTTTGGCTAAGTTATGACTTTTTGTCTATTTTGACTTGATTATTAAAATTATCCAAGGTGAGCCATGTGCTTCTTTTAAGTAAATAAAACAAATAGATGAACTGATTCTTTTGCCACTACTTGGAAACTTTAAAATAAAAAATATTTCGGTAAATTGAGAATTAACGGATTACCGACACATTTTTTATCATTTATTTATACCCATATATTAAATTATCATTTATATTTTAATAAATTTTAATTAATTTCGCTTAAAACGTGGTTTAATATTTTTTTTTAAATTTAGCCAGCGTTCTAAGTTGGTATATAGTTTTAGCAAAAAAATCTTACACTTCAAGTATTTCTTGCATTCATAATAAATAAAAACTCCTCCCGAAACGCCCTTATTATTTTATAAGCCTGTCAATTTAATGACAGTTATTAATTTTATGCCTTGTGATATAATGTCGTGTAGAGTGTTAAGAAATTAAATAAAATGTATATTTTTTAGTTTACTCAAGTTTTTTTTTAAACAATTATAAAAATGTTTTACTCCATTAAAGAAATATGTCTACATTTTGAAGAGTTATTTAACTAAGCATGTTTATCTACAGTGAAATATTCATACTGTGATAATCTAGACGTTGAAATTATCCTAATTTTAACGAGAATTGAATACCAAGGATTAGCCCATGCAGTTTCCCTTAGACATCCTGATATTATGGCTAATTTGTAAATTTGGTTTCTCAGATCCTTTACAGGGGCGTGAGCGCTGGACATATCTATGCCCAGGTATCTAAATTGCATGACCTGCTCTATGGGTTTCTTATCTATTACCAGCTTGCATCTCATTGGCTCCCTAGCGATGGTCATGGTTTTCGTTTTACCTATGGATATATCTATATTGAGTTGCTGACTGATCTGGTAGAACTTAAATAACTGTCTCTGTAGGTCATTCCCTCTTTCTGCGAATATTGCAGCGTCGTCGGCGTAGCAGACCATGCTGATAGCCCTATTGTTCATTCTGTATCCCGAATTCATGGATGTTACTTCTTCTATGATTTTGTCCATCAAGAGGTTAAATAAAAATGGTCTAAGGCTATCTCTCTGTCTAATTCCTCCTGGAGTGGGTATGCTAGATGTAATATTTTCTCCAGCTTTGATTTGCGTTCTGTTAGTAGTGTTAAGGTTGTATATCGTTCTTACTATATGCGGGGTCTTCTTTTTTCCTTTAGGATTTTTATGACGTCTTCCAGGCGGACTCTGTCAAATGCCTTAGTAAGGTCGACGAAGCAAACAATTATTTATAAATGAAATATGTAGTACGCTGAACAAATCAAGCACGAAATAATTGAGTTAAAATTTAATATAAAAATTAAAAAAAATATATATTTTTTCAAATATTAATTTTTAAAGTGCAGTCAATAAGAAGGAAAATGGGATATAGCCACCAAATTTTTCCCAGTGAACCGACTTTGATAAAAATTTGAAATTAGGCTTATCTTACGCTCATTTAGATCAAAAGCTATTGTGCTCCACTAACTAGAAAAAGTCCACAAGAACAAAAATAAACAACGTGAAAGCAAAAAGCATACCCTTGCAGAAATATCCTTCTTTTCTGGTTAGTTCTCTTTCACAAATGATAAGGACATTTAACCTTATTTTTTTTTCAATTAAAAACAGAAGAATGAGCATGGCAGCCCACTTTGGAATCAACGGTACTAGCTCCATGTAGTGGTTGATTCCAAAACCATGATGAACAATATTTTCAAATTATAGCATTGGTATTGCACCATCATTTACCACCCTTCAATAGTTCTAGAGTTCCTGATAGGTATTAGGAATAGTTCTGACCTCTAAAGGGTAAAAAATCAATTTTTCAAAATGGGGAGCCAACTTTACGCTCCTCCGCACTTTTGAAAAAGTGAATTTTTTGTCGGAGTTCTGGGTAGATTTAGCATAGTTCTAGAGTTCCTGATGCTTTTCGAAAATAGTTTCAGCGAATTTAACCCCAAAAAAAATCGAAAAAAAAATCCGTCTTCCCACTTTTTCAAAAATCAATTTTTCTTTCAGCCATTTTGTTTGCTTTAAAGAGTTCTAAAGTTCTACAAAAAAATATTTCGAAAATTAATATAGGAAATATAATAGGAAATTTTTCATCACAAGTTGCAGGAATTCTAATAAGAGTTCTGTTCCTTCCCCAAAAAATTCTACCAATAAGTCCTAAAATATTTTTTGATAAAATCAAAATCCAAAATTCTACGAGGCTTTAAAGTTACCAACAAATTTTGATTATCAAAATTGTGAAGATTCAGGTGTTCTGATGAGAGTTTTGTTCCTTCCACAAATAAATCTACCAAAAGGTCACACATTTTTTGATCAACTCAAAATCCAAAATTGTACAGGACTTTAAAGTTACTAAAAAAAATTTATTTTCAAAATTTTGAAAGTTGCAGGAGTTCTGATGAGAGTTCTGTTCCTTAGAGTTCTGCCAAAATGTCCGACAATATTTTTCGATGAAATCAAAATCCAAAATTCTACGAGGCTTTAAAGTTACCAACAAATTTTTTAAATTTTTTTTTATTTTAATAATTGCAGGAGTTTTGATGAGACTTCTGTTTCTATCTCAAAGATTTCTACCAAAAAGTTATACAACATTTTTTGATGAAATCAAAATCCAAAATTCTACGAGACTTTAAAGTTACCAAAAAATTTTGATTTTCAACTTGGGTCATGTGTTGAGAGGAGAAAAATATGAGTTACTTTGACTCATAATAAAGGGTAAAGTACGGGGTAAAAGATCAGTATGAAGACGCAAAAATTTATGGTAAAAAGATATGGGAAGGTAGTTTAACCGCTCATCCACAGAATTATTTCGTGCTGCATTTTCCAAAGCTACAATCGACATTTGGATCGCCAACCTTCAGAAGGAGAGGGCACAATAAGAAGCAGAAGACAGCAAGAATGAGATCTAGAAATTAAAATTATGATTACCGGAAAGATTTTCACATGATTTTTAAATTTCAAGATATTTTTTTTAAATATAAATAACTTGTATAAATATTGTATAAAAAATATCTTTGATCCTAAATACCATGTTACGTAATTACAGTTATTCAAACAATAAAATTTTATTCACCTTCGTGTTAAAATTTTCTTTTTTCTTAACATGTTAAATAGTTCAGTCAATATTAAAATTTTTATTTAATAACTTTTTGACACTTAACGGATTTTCTTACATTTTCCAGCATTTGTTTTATTTTGCAAATTGATTTGTTAATTTCAAAACAAATCATCCTACCAGAAAATTACATTTATGTCTCTAAAGACAACAATATTGTATTGTAGATACCTATTAATAAAAAATATTTTAACAAGTAATTTTAAACATTATTATTAAATTTATTAGAAATCCTATTAACTTACACTTACTTTTATGTTTGCTAGTAGACAGATATCCTCTAAATATTTGACAATATTATCTGTATTACACTCCTGTCCTAGTATTTCTTTTTGGTCACCTTTGATGTTGTTATTGTCTCTGGCTTGCTTGTGGTTACGACACTCAACTAGTATGTGTTTCACGGTAATTATTGTATTGCAGGATTCACAATATGGTGGTTCAGCTTTAGTTATTAGATACCTATGTGTTAGATTGGTATGTCCAAGTTGTAAGCGCATTATTTTAAATTGATTAGAACGTTTACTCGATGTTTGCTGCCACGGTTTTAACACTGGTTTGATTTCAAGTAACTTTGAGTCACAATATTACCATTTACTTTGCCATGAAGCATCTAATTTTAATTTTAAGTACGATTTTAGATCACTATACACTAATTTTGTCACTTTGCTGGCGGTTCCACTGTTTGTTGCTTGTATTGCAATAAGATCTGCTTCTTCGTTTTCAGGTAGGTATACATGTATGTGAAGGAACCCACAGTAGTTGTATGGTAGTTTTTGATCGCTGTAGGTGGGATAGTTCAATCTTCAATGCACTATAAGTTATTATTTAAAAACAATTTATGTTCTTTAATGGTATTAAAAGTAACAATAATTTAATACGGTGTTTTTTATAACCATTTGTTGATATTTTTTTATGTAAATGGCTGTATAGTTAGACATTATAGTGGGTACATACTTTTATTTGTTTATGAAAGTTTTATTAGTTAATTTTTTAAATATGTTTACCAATTGTTAATATTTTTGAATTTATTAGGTTTAGTGAACAGAGAGTACTTTTTTGTGTATCATATGTTTTATTGAATATTTTAAATATTTTTTAGTTGTTATCGACAATTTTTAATATTTTACAGTAATGTATTTTTGACCTTGTTACTAAAAAACCAAATTTAATACATGTAATGTACAATTTATTTTCTCCCTATATTAAAAACAACTTGGAATGAACAAAAAATGGCTGCCAGTAAACAAGGATGTTAAACATTACTTAAACATTAATACTGTTTAATGTCCTTGCAGTTAGGCAACATTTATGGCATATTTTTTACAATTGACAGTAACCTTATATTTAGTACATTTTTGACAATTTCTTTAGTACATTTCTAAATAATATTAAATATCTCTGTGGCAACACTGATCCTAACCAAATAGTTTTCAATTCAAATTGTGAAATATGTGAATTTTAACAGAATTTAGTTTTGTTTTGGTAAGTTAGCTAACTTTTTGTTATATATTTTTTAAATGCTTGTGGTTGATTGTAATTAAAATCTAAGATAATTTATTTTGTGTAATTTGTTATTATTAAAGTAATCTTTACTCACTGTCTGGAGCCTCAAAACTATTTCAAAATGTTTTATTTTTGTATGGTACAAATGTTCCTTATATTTTAAAGCTCAAAATTATTAACACTTAAGTATAGCCAATAGATGTAGGTCTTGTTTTATTTCAATTGAAATTATGTAATACTATCTTTGATATGCTTTAATATTAGGTGTTATTGTTGTTTTTATCTTTATTATAATTGTGTTACAAAATAAAACATTACCTTATTGCAGAAGTTGTGAAATTATTTTATCCAGCATTCAGATTTGAAAGTGATTCTTACAACATACTACAAAGTAGCTATTCGAATAAATTAGTTATCATTAGTTTCCTGAATGAAGACATTAACAGAATACAGAAATACCATTAAATTCTTTTACAAATAAAAATTTGTTAAATTAGCAAGCTTAGTATTTATATTCTTAGTATATATTAAAAATAGAGTAAAAAGTTAACAATAAATAGATGTATATTTAAGTAATTAGGAATTTATAAAATCATTTTAAGAGATGCTATCTTTATATATACCTAAATGTTGAATATCTTTTACAGATTGTATTTCTACTGGAATCCATTGGATAAAATTGTGAATTTGTCTATATGTATTCAGTACTAGTTGGTTATAATATAATCAAACACATATTTTTTAATGGCCAATATTCAGCTTTTTCAAAAACATTTTAGTAAATAGATTTGTAAAATTGCAGAAATAAATAATTATGTGCACTTTTACAAACCAATAATTGGGTTTCTAAAAGATGAGAAATTACAAGGTAAGTAATTAGTTTTTACATTTTAATTTAGAAAGTTCAGTAAACAATTTTCTACTGTAATATTATTTTTAAAATAAAAAACAATATAAAGAATATTTTGTGCTATATAAAAATGTTTAATGAAGTATCTCTTCTAATCCTTAATCTAATGTCCCATTCAGGTGTCAGTTGAAAATCTGTAGTCCTGCAGCCTTGCTGTTGATTCATTTTATTCCTTCTGGGTCTGCCTCTTTGTTGTTTTATTGGTTTTTCTGCTTTCATTATTCTTTTTGTAATTCTGTTAGGTTCCATTCTAATTATATGTGCAAACTAGTGTGTTTCTTTTATTTATTTTTTCAATATTGGTTTCTGTTTTGCTAGTTAGTTCTTCATTTTTTATTCAATTCCGTTTTGTTTTTCTAGCCATTTTCTTGAGATGTTTAGTTTTCAATGCATTTATTTTGGGTTCATTTATTTTTCCGATTGTCCTGCTATCACATGCTTATGTTATTGTTGGTATTGTTATCATATTTTGTGTTTTTTTTATCGCAGTATTGTTTTGTTTGTAGCATGATAGTCTTGTTAATTTGTTTGCTCTGTACTAATTCAGTATCCATTCTTTAGTCCTTCGTTAGTATACTTACATACAGATCTTAAAATTTGTGCCATACATAGGCAACTATTTTTATCTTACCGACACAATCGCTTTTGTATTGAAAGTGTTTAAGCGCTCCTGCTCATTTTCTTTTTGTTCTGAATGCCTTCTTTTAAAAGTAGTTTGTTGATCAATAGCGTATTTTCTCTGTCTATAAAAAACAATGTTTGTTATATTGGTTATTCTCGAGCAAACAAGAGTATGCTAAGTTTTTTCATTTGGTGAACTCATAACTGTCCACGTTTTCAAATAAAAGTGTTTGTGTGGTGATGGTGAAATGTTTGTCACAATGTCACTATTTAATTGTATCTAAATTTTTGTTAATTAATTTTAATAAAATAAAATAAATATTAAAATAAAAAAAAAATTTTTACTTATTACTGAAGTGTGCAATTTGTACTGTCCTATACAGGGTCATTATTTGGGAGTTCTAATTAGACGTTTTAGGGAAACATGACATAATTAAAATCTGAAAATTTGAGGTGTGAGGTTTTCAGATATGATGAATTAATCTAAAATATTTAGAGCCTCCAATTACTTCCGGTTATACCGGAAGTTGACTATAACTTGCTTATTTAAAATAAAGCTACTCTTGGGGATTCTCCCAATGTAGTGTTTTGCTTCCTTACACTGAGTGTTTTACGAGATATGACCATTTTTATCACGAAAAATTGTCCGATTTGACACCCTGTATCATTACAATTAATGTAAATTTAAACATTTTTTTTTGCATTATGTTTTTCTAATATTGTGTATTTTTACTAAACTTGGTCATTTTGTTAATACAATGATTATTATTGTACAGGGTGTTCAAAACGCATATTTAAAGATTTCTCAACTTTCTTAAATGGATCACCCTGTATTTTATAACGTTGTTTAAGTTTTTTAAACAACTTTCTTGACCTAAATCAAACCGTTATTGAGATATCAGCTTTTATATTATGAATTGTTAGTTAGTATTTTATTTGCGGTTATTTAAAAAAAAACCATAAAAAATATTTAATTAAAATTTAATAATTTAAAACTTTACAAGTAAATGCTCAAACACTTCTTTATGTTAATGCAACTAAAATTATAGCAATAAAGATAATTAAAAAAATTGAATATCTCAATAATGGTTTGATTTAGGTACAGAAAGTTGTTAACGAAACTAAAAGAGCAGTAAAATTTCTGTCTAACAACTTTATAAAATACACTGTGATCCATTTAAGAAGGTTGAGAAATGTTTAAATATGCGTTTTGAATCACCCTGTACAATAATAATAATTTTATTAACAAAACGACCAAGTTTAGTAAAAATACACAATATTAGAAAAACATACAAAAAAAAATGTTTAAATTAACATTAATTTTATCGAATCGGACACGTTTTCGTGATAAAAATGGTCATATCTAGTAAAACAGCAAAACACTACATTGGTAGAATCCCCAAGTGTAGCTTTATCGAATAATATACAGGGTGTTCTATTTAAAATAAGCAAGTTATAGTCTTAATATTTTAGATCAATTCGGCATATCCGAAAACCTTTCACTTAAAATTTTCAGATTTTAATTATGTCAAGTTTCCCTAAAACGTCTAAAAAGAACTCCCAAAGAATCAGCCTGTATAATTATTTGTATGTATTAAACAAACATTAAACTTGATAATAAATATTTTTTTTCTGCTTTTATTTGACTCCCCATTGTTCTTTTTCTGTTTACAAAAAAACATTCGTTTTAAAAGTATTTTAGAGGTTAAATAATCACGCTGTAATTAAAATAAAAAATTTAGCATAGGAATTAAAAACCATCAACTAGTATTTAGGAGATAAAAAAACTACAATCAAAGTTACGATAACTACGTCATAGTTCGTTAGTTACAGCTATGTATAACAAAGAGAAATTCACTGTTATTTAAGCTGTAGTAAGACACAGACATCAAATAAAGACGTAACGAGCTCGTAATATTTTTCAGCTTCAAAATAAAATGAATTATTCATTTTGTGTCTTACTAAATCAAAATTGTGTGTCTATCTATTTATGTAAGTATTACGTTGATTAGTTCACTCAAATTTTAAAAAACGAATACTAACACGTGCAAGGTCAGATATATCGAGAAATATCAGTTCTAATTATTCAATGACGAACACAAAACAAAACAGCATTTTTTCATATCTGTATTTGTATTACATTAATATTTAATTTAGTCAAATTTTATGTTCGTAATTTTTTTTCTTTTCATTGCATCACACACAAAAAATATCACAGACTGTGTACATTTTTCTAAATATATGTACAGAGTGAGTTTTAAGTATGGAAAACGCCTGAATTATTACGGAAACGACTTTCACCATTTTTACCAATTTTGGATTGTGTGGGTTCTGTAATATGGCTGTTCCTACGGTGATTTACATTGTTGTCAGATCTTCCGTTTTTCTGTAAAAATAATGAACTTTGTTATCTCAAATGGATCATCCTATATATTTTTTTTATTTTTAAAGTTCTTAAAAAATACTGAATATATTCATGTAATGTTCCCCATGTTCCCTAAGACCATGGAAGAGAAAATGTGCACCAATTAGGAATGATCATCTGTATACTCTAAGCTTTGCCGATGATCAAGTAATCATAGCTCAAGATGAGGAGGATTTAGGTTTTATGATGCGGAAACTCGAGGAGGAATATGGGAAAAATGGAGTGGAAATCAACCTCGAAAAGACCCAATATATGTCAACGGCACAAGACAGGTTATATCACCTAGAAATAGATGATAACCGACAGATCTCAGGAACAGACAAATTTAAGTACCTAGGGTTTATAATATCAAAAAATGGAACAACAGAGGAAGAAATAACAAATAGACTAGGTCAAACGAGGGCATGTATTAATCAATTAAACCCAATATTATGGGACCGCCACATAACCAAGACTAATAAAACGAGAATATTCAATTCAATAGTTCGCAGCATAATGACTTATGGAGCTGAAATGTGGGTGATCAACAAAAAAAACAAAGGGAAGATTGTAGCCATAGAAATGGACTTTTGGAGAAGGAGTTGTGGAGTGAACAGATTAGATCGAATAAGAAATGAGGAGATCAGGAGAAGAATGGAGGTAAAAAAAAAAGACATACTAGAACACATAGAGAAAAAGAAACTAACGTGGTACGGACATGTTAGAAGAACTCCGGAGGATCGCTGGATACACCGGGTAACTGAGTGGAGTCCATTAGGCAGACGAAAGAGAGGTCGACCAAGGCGATCATGGAGAGACGAAGTGGATGAGGCGATGGAATTAAGAAACCTGCAGGACGGAGACTGGCAGGACAAGGACAACTGGAGACAAGGGCTGAAAGCAGGAAGGCAGCGATAGCTGTAGATATCCTGGATTATATATATAATGTTCCCCATACCTAAATGCCACAATTTCGGAGTTATAGGTAGAAATATGTTATTGCCGCCGAAGTATATTAAGTTGACTATAGTTAGATAAATAAACTCGTTTAAATTCTACGTTTATAAGAGTTGAACAGAAGCTAACAAAAAGGATAGACATATCAACAGGTATAAGACAAGGAGATAGCCTTAGCCCTATTTTGTTCAACATCGTCATGGATAAAATAATCGACGAAGTCAAAACGGCGGGAAAAGGATACAGGATGGGAGATCAGGAGTTTAAAATAATCTGTTATGCTGATGATGCGGTCATTATATCGCAAGACGAGGACAATTTACAGAGAATGCTATTTAAATTCGAGCAAACTGCACAACAGTATAACATGATCATCTCGCAAGAAAAAACACAATCTCTTACAATATCACGAGATCCCAATAGATGTAAACTGGCATTATATAACAAGAGCGTGGCACAGGTTATGTCATTTAAATACTTGGGTGCTCAAATAACCAGTAACCGTGATCTTAAGTCGGAAGTCAAGTCGCAAACAATCAAAGCAGCAAGACTATCGGGATTCCTACGAGATGTGATATGGAGAAACAAGCACATGTCTATAGCGAGCAAAACAAGAATCTATAAGACCTGCGTAAGACCGGTAATGACCTACGCTACTGAAACGAGGGCAGAAACAGCAGCAACAAAGAAAATTTTAAGAGCAGCCGAAATGAGAACCCTAAGGACCATAACAGGACATACTTTACTCGACAGGCAGAGGAGCGAAGACATCAGAGCTACCTGCGGCATTCAAGATGTAGTAAGATGGTCCAGAGTCCGAAAGAGAGCTTGGAGGGATCATGTGGACAGAATGCCTGGAAACCGCCTCGTAAGAGCTGCTAAGCACAACAAGCCTGAAGGTAACAGACCACCAAGACGACCGCCCAAGAGGTGGCACGAGAGCTGGACATCAGAATCCCAGTTACGGCTGCTATGAGTGCTAATATATGAGGAAAAACAAGACAAATGTCTTAAGAAAAAGAAGAAGAAGAAGAAGAGTTTAATTTGCATCACGGAAAATAAAACTCCATGGTTCTGCGAGGAAGTTAAGAATCAATGCAAAAGGAAGAGACAAACGATGAGTCGTACAATGAATACAAAGAGATTCGAAATGAAACTGGCATCAAGCCCCGCCCAGTATCGTAATTGAAAATTTTATTATTAATGAGTCCGACATAAGAAAAGCACTAAATAAGCTCCAAAAACGAAAAATCCAGGTCAAGATGACGTTACTGACGAACTCCTCAAGTATTGTGGCGAAAGTTTGGTTCGTGAATTGACATTTTCAACATCAATATCTTAGACGAAATGCATGACCACATTTAAAACACCTCAGATGTAAATTAGTGGTTGATGACAAGACAGTACATCAAGAGAGGAAATTCAGATACTTGGGTTCAAAAATTTCAAGCTTCGGAGACAGCACCAGAAGTAAGAGCACAAGCTATCAAAGCAACAAGAACGAAACATCAAAAACAAGCCAAATTATGGAAACAACAGAGATAAAGATAATTCGAAGAATAGCTGGAAAAAAACTACTGGACAGAAGAACGCTTAGTGAAGATTTTTCTTCTTTAGGTGCCCTGTCCTCCTCGGACGTTGGCAATCATCAGGTGTCTACAGCTCGGCGGAACAATGTGGTAGTGATCACTCCATACCATTGTCCTAAGTTTTTTAGCCATGATATCTTTCTTCTTCCCTGGCCTCTTCGTCCTTCGATCTTCCCTTCTATAATAAGCCTTAAAAGTCGATACTTGTCATTCCTTAAGATGTGACCAAAATACTCCAGTTTGCGCTTTTTTAGTGTAAACAAAACTTCCGGCTGCTTGTCGAGGCGTTGAAGTACCTCGGTGTTACGCACTCTTTCTACCCAGGAGATTCTTAATAGCCTTCTGTAGGTCCACATTTCAAAGGCCTCCAATTTTTTGCACATCGCATCTGTAATAAGTCCAAGCTTCCATTCCATAAAACAGTATGCTGAACACGTAACAGCGAAGCATTCGGACGCGCAGAGGCAAGCTTAAATTTCTGCTGCAAAGTACCTTACGCATCTTCAGGAACGAAGCACGAGCTTGTTCTATTCTAGCACGAATCTCCTGCATGCCGTCCCACTTCTCATTTAGTTGGCACCCAAGATATTTAAAAGTTTCTACTCGCTCAATTCGTTGACCGTTAATTGCCAGGTGTCCGTCCACGTTGTTTGATTGAATAAACGATCCATTGTCGCTTTGGTGAATATTTACAATCGCGGCTTTTGCGAAAAATGGATCCAAATTTCCTTGCAATTATTGTTGTTAAAAAATGGTATCCCATATAAAATTAAAGAGGAAAAACCCATAAAACCCCATAAACAACAAATATAAAAATCAACTGTCATCATCAAAAACGTTAGGTTTGGTTAGGCTAATAATAATCGGTATTAATTAAGGCAGTAAAAGTAAAAAAATTGGTCTAACCTAGCCTATCGTCCTAACCTAACACCAACATTACCTGGCGAAGAACTTTAAAAATGCGGGGACGTATTAGAAAAGACCCCTACAAGTGTAAACAATATCTAATGGTATAGGGTGGCCAACCGAAAACGAAACAGCCATTTGCAGGAACTTCGTCAACATTTTAGAAAACCCTTAGACCCGTCGTTTTTTATTAAAGGGGGACACTCTTTTCCGGTATTTTTGACTCGCACTACTTTAAACCCCAAGCGAGGGTAAGAATTACCTCAACATTTTTAAATGGCATTGGGGGTCGAATAAGATGTTTCCAAAGCTCTTACAATTCCCTGTACAATAGTCTTTAAATTTTATATTTCTCCCCAATGTGTTGACCAGAGATCAAGTTTTAAACTCTAGTCGTGTGATCTATTGGTTAACTATTTACCATACAAACTTCCCACCCTAAGTAAACTAATTCCTCGGTAGTTCTTGCAGTCCTGCTGTGAACTTTTTTCTTTGTAAAGCGGAACGATGCCGCCACTCTAGCAAAGTTTAAAAAGACGGTACAATAGACTAGCTACCACGCCCTGTCCAACCACTATTTAAACCGTAATCCTAAATACCCTGCAGCCTTACCCAATTTTATATTGTTCGACGCTTCAACAATTTTTGTCATACTCTTGTCTTCCCTTCCATCTCTTTGGAACGCATTCCTCTTCTCTCACATATTACATCTTAGTTTCCGATTTTCTTTAATTGCGAGGTAGAATTTTACCTCTGGATGTTCTTATGGACTTCCAGAAGAATTTAATGTTGTTCCAGATTTCGTCAGATAACCTATCAAACCCATTTTAATTATTCTCCTTTTTGCCATACCTTTTAACTAATTCCTTGCCTTGTTTATATCCTTAATCGTTGCCTTTTGCCTTTTTTGATTGGCTTTTGTAGCCAACCAATCCAACTAGGCTCTCTTCTTCTCTAAACCTGCTTTTTAAACCTCAACGCACATTTTCTGTAACTTACATCCTTTCCTTTTTTTACTTACACCTCACACTTCAATAGTGTCATCAACGATTTCTTTTTTTAATGGCTTTTATAATTCTTCAACCTCATTTGCTTTATCTAAACTGTCAATTTACTTAAGAAGTTTTCTTTTACACCATTTTGCAAATTCTTTACTTTTATACTCCCTTAAATGTTTTAACAAGGAAAAAAATACATTTTGATTTAAATCTCAAAAATCGTTATCACTTTGAAGGTGGGGGCGGTTAAATATGGTTTTTGAAAGCTTCTATAAATGTCACAAATTTTTTGTTGGACGGTTGTGAAAGCAAAGAAGTCATGTAAAAACGAGATCTATTCGTTATTTTTTATCTTTTAGTACCGTCATACAGTGGTACTGTATTTTTTTAAGGAATTTGTAATTTTACGTAAAAATTAAATGTACTTATATATTTTGCGTCACCTGCACATTATTAGAGACAAAATTAATCTGTTTTTTGCTATGGAATTGTGTAAATATTACGATTATCATAAAAACAATGGGATACATTAAACAAATAATGAAGTGGATCACATTTTAATTAAATACATTTAAAAAAAAAGAACATTGGTTATGTTTTAAAATATTTCACTGGTGCATTACTCAAATAAAAAAATATAACTCGACCAGCGTAAGGAGTCACTTGGAAATGCGCGACCGAAAGAGAGACGCAAGCTGCCCGACAAAATATAGAAAAAGTATCGATGCCGCGAATGTCTCTTGGCGCATCTGGGGTTCATGTGACTACTTACGCTTGTCGAGTTATACCTTTCAAGACAAATTTCATTGAGACAAGATTGTAGATTGTAGTGGTAAAGACTATGCTGCCTCTCAAGCACTTCGACCTATCAGATCTTTTGTGCATAACCCTTAATCTATTCGAGGCTCGGGATTCCAAAACTTCGAACAAAGTTTATCAGTTTCCTGGGGGCTAAATTTCTGACATGGAAGGGCTTTAGGAAGGCCCCTTCCAGAAACTTAAGCCTTTTGCAGAAAAGCGCTGGGCATTCGCAAAGCAAATGTTCTGCAGTTTCAGAGAAGTTCTCGCAGTAGCGGCAACTATAACTCTCTGTTTTGCCCATCTTTTTCAGGTGACACCTCAGAGGGCAGTGTCCAGTGAGGAGGCCCGTCACCAGTTTCAAGTCCTTCTTGTCCAACTCGAGAAGCTGTTTAGCTTTCCCTGGCGAAAGGCTTCTTAGCCTTTTCGCTTGTCTTTGTCCTGGCACTTTATGCCAGTGAGATTTTATTTTATCTGTTTCCCAGCGTCGAACCTCTTTTTTCAAGTGGGTCATTGAGACAAAGAAATGTGGACATTTTCATCGGTATCATTAATCTTATTCAGTGTTGGTTCAAGTACCGAAGAAATACAATAATTAATTTGAACAAGTCGTAAATTTGCTTTACATTAATTAATCCTTTAAAAAGCGGACTGCAACTGGTAATTAACTCGATTTAACTCGGTAATTAACAAAAAAAAAAACGATTTATTAACAGAAAATCGACTTACCGAAAGTTAGATCCTTGTAGATTTTGAGTTTGGATGTACAGTCAGAAGGATTTCTTACTCTAGATCTCTTTAATCGCAAATGAGTTGACGTCGTGTTTGAAATTTAATGCTTGCCCAAATTGACAAACAATTTGGCTAAAATATCTTCTTTTTGAAAATTCATTATTTTGCAAGATTAATGATAGTTCGTAATTCACTTTTAGCATTATCTAAAAAAAATTGAAAGCTAACTGCTTCAAACAAAATAGAAAGAGGGGTTTTTCTTATCATATCTCTATAGGTTTAGCTGGTTCACTGTGTAGAGAGTCTGCACTTTTTAACGTCCCAGTGGGAAGTTATAGTAATGGGTCCGATTTTGCGAATTCCGAATTTGACATATCTCCACATTTCAAGGTCCCCAGAGTCGAATACAATAGTTTTTAAGTGGACATCGTGAGTGACTATGTATGTACGTATGTGCGTTCGGAATTATTTTTCGTCTCGATTATCTCGAGAACAAAAAATGATATCGACGTGGGACCAATTGCATTCGACGCATCATTACGCAACTTAGAACTGATTAGTTTTTCAGCAAAATCGTTTATGGAGAATAAAAAAATTGAAAAAAATGGTTAACTACCTAAATTTTGCAATTTATAAACTATACTATTCTTAGTACAGAATTTTAAGATCTTTTGAATAATATGATTATTGCATGTTAGGAATATTTGTATGAAAAATATGATGACAATATTTCATACAAAGAGATAGTTTTATAAAATAAAAATAGGAATTGGAGAATTTTAAACTTGTGTCAGTATTAAGGGAATAGCATTAAAGACGTTATAACAGTGAAAAATTATTGTTAGTAATAATCAAGCATTGTTTATAATAATTAAATATTGTTACTAACAAATGATTAATAATCATAATAATTAAAAAAAAAATTCAATTGTTATAAACAATTGAAAATAGCTCCCGCTTATGAAATGATAAGAAAAAGTTTGAAATAATACGGTTGACATAAACAGAATATTGTTAATGACAATATCTCCACATTTCAAGGTCCCCAGAGTCGAATACAATTGTTTTTAAGTGGACATCTATGCCTGTGTATGTACGTATGTGCGTTCGAAATTATTTTTATGCTTAAAATTAGAATAATAATAATTATAATTATAATAATTTTAATAATAATCATAATTATTACATGTACTTTAATAAATGCTGATAATCTTGAACTCTCTGGTATTGAGACGATTAAATTCGAAATGAAGTGGAGTGATACCATAAGGATCCTCACTTCAGAGCCATATTTTTATTTGCCTCATACAGTGTGAATAGAAAATGCAGATACTTTGCTTAAATGAAAAAATGAGTGTAAGTCAAGTTTTTCATGTGAAACACCCTGTATAATTTCACATTTTTAAACTCTACATCCAATTTTAGATTGACTTTGTTGAGATAATCATATTTCGATATCGAACCGTTTTCGAGATAAACTGTTTCAAAAAAAACTAACGTGGTTTCCTTGTATTCATCACTTATTTTTGAAATTTAACAGTTTCCAAGCAATGTTCCTTTATCAGTCATTGATAATAAATAAATAATTATCGAATTACTCTTCAACCGTCAAATAAAACTTTTATTCAAAAAACGCTGACACACAAACTGAAAATAAATTCATAAACAAAATAGGTTCTCTGTACCTAGCTCAATTGCACATACCACTACAATTTACAAACTGCAGCAATAACAATTTTACTTTTAATTTCAATAATAAATAATGCAACCAATTAATAATTGTAATAACCTACCTAAACCCACCTAAGTTTTTATCCTAATATTTAAGCAGAAAAAAGTTCTTGTTCCTAATAATAGTTATTGATACTTTTTGAAATAAACTATGTTGTCTTGTGTCAGGATAAACGGAGCTTGCACGGACTGGTTTAACATCAAAAAAGGTGTAAGAAAGAAATGTGTGGCTTCGCCATGGCTGTTTCACTTTTACATATACGATTGTTTAAAAGATTTAAAAGAGAGTGCGTATGAAAATGAATGATTTGATCGTCAAATGCCTTCTTTACGCCGATGATCAAGTCATATTAGCGTCATCTGAGGAGGAGATGCAAACGATGGTTAATGTCATGCATGATGCCCTGAAAATCAAAGGGATAAAAATAAAAGTAAGCAAATAGATAGTAATAGTTTTTGAAAGAAAAGAAAGCATGACAATTTGTGAAGTTTTGTGTACTTGGGTTCAAAGTTTACGAGAAATGGAAAGTATGACAGTGACATTGAGCGAAGGGTGTTGGCAGGAAAATAAATGAATGGGACACTGCATTGCCTTATGAACAGCCAGAAAGTGTCAAAAAAGGCACATCTGGTTGTGCATAGAGGTGTGTTGATTCCTACACTTATGTATGGTAGTAAATGTTGGGTTTGGCAGAAGAAGCATGGAAATAGGATTAATGCTGTGGAGATGAGTAGTCTGAGAAGTATAGCCGTAGTGACTTGGTTGGATAAAGTAAAGAATAGTGAGATAAGAGAAGGTTGGGGTGTAAAAGAAGATATGGTTACAAAAATAGATAAAGAAATGCTTAGATGGTTTGGACACGTAGAAAGGATGGATGAAGGAAGATTGACGAACCAAATTTATAAGGCGAGTGTGAATGGACGGAAGTCGGTAGAGGTCGATCTCGGCGAACATATCTCGATCAGATCAACATTGTTTTGAAGAAAGGCCAGGTCATGAGTACCAACAACCGACGAGCATGTATGAGAGCACTGATGAAAGTTAAGGAAGCAAATAATGTGTGTGAGAACCGTAGCGGAAGTGGAAGGAAGTGGTCTCTGCTAACACCTACGGGAAAAAGGCGTGACTATATGTATGTATGTATGTCTTTAGTTGTAATATTTTGTGTACTAATATCTCAGATGTTGATGATACATTATTTGTTAAAATTGTTGCGTGGTCGTAGGAAAAATAGTGTACATTAACCGCGCGAAAGTGATTTTTCACACTCGTGTGATTGTCGCACTCGGCTACGCCTTGTGTGAAAAATGTCACTTTTCGCACTCGTAATGTAATATACTATTTCTTGCTCCCTAAGCCAAGAGTACGGTCTTTCCAACCGCATGTCAGTCTTGAAAGAACGACTTTGTGACCTGCTAACTGTTTTAGACAGTTTGAAGTTCAGCGCGCTCTCACCAGAGTGGGTTACTTTGCATGGTTGGGTACGACAGCAGTCTACAGAGCTTGTTTATTCATTCGGCTTAACGTAATTTTACAACCTAATAAAATTAATAATGGCTCACAGCCATATTGTTGTTAGTACAAAATAAAACAATATAATAAATTGAAAAAAAAATGAATTAAAACGGAGAGCGCTACGCTTGGCGAGATGGCCAGGTTTTGGCAAGTGTGATATCATACGCTATTTTAATAATTTGAATATTGTTGTGATATTTACTCTTGGGTTCGGTTATTTTTAAACAGTATGTAGGAGTTGGTGTTCTTCTTAAATTTCTGGAGGTTGTATGCCTCGGGGAACACCTCCCTAGGCAATGAGTTCCAAA
This sequence comes from Agelastica alni, assembly GCA_950111635.1. Taxonomy (NCBI): domain Eukaryota; kingdom Metazoa; phylum Arthropoda; class Insecta; order Coleoptera; family Chrysomelidae; genus Agelastica; species Agelastica alni. The sequence goes on along the minus strand of OX467719.1, from coordinate 17,933,305 downwards.
GCCTCGCAATTCGTTGGATGAATGAGTCTTTGGAAAGTGATGTTCTGCAGGTCTCCAAAGTGACCACGAAGGGGTGTGAAGACTGAACTTGACGGGTTAATCTCGAAGAGACTGCCAAAGGAGGAACGATTGTTGATATTTCAGAAGAGCATCGCCCATGAAAATATCTATAAAATAGAGACATATCGCCAACTTTTCTACGGTGTTCCAGACAAGTGAGCGAGTTTGTAAGCGAGGCATCACCGACGAGACGAATTGCCCTTTTTTGGACAGAATCCAGTAGCTTCAGGATATGTTTAGGTGCTGCACTCCAAATATGGGAACAGTACTCCAGTACAGGTCGGATCTGTGCCTTATAGATCATAAGCAGCTGACTGGAGGTGAAATAGCTCTTGGCACGAAACAAAAAACCAAGTTTTTGGGATGCACTTTTGGCAATGGACCTCACGTGATTTTCCCAGGAAAGGTTATTGCTGATAGTAATACCAAGCATCGATATGGATGACTTCAGTGGTATGGTTACTCCTGACAGTTATGTTAGGCACAGTGAGATCGGCTTTTCTAGAGAAAAGACATGCTTGTGTTTTTTTTGCATTGAATTCTACCAAGTTATTGGATCCCCATTCGAGAATTGTTGCTAAGTCCATATTTATATTGTTAACATTTCTTCCTCGTTCATTTCTGGTTTCACGGGCTGATATAGGGGCCCTGGAAGAGAATGCGGTAAGGAGGGTACTATCATCGGCAAAGCTGTGTACGGGACATGAAGTTGCTTTCAATAGGTCGTTGATGTGAAGTAAAAATAGTGTTGGTGCTAGAATGGATCCTTGCGGAACACCAGCATTTATGAGTAGAGTGTCAGATGAAACTCCATCGACCACTACATGGAGAGACCTGTTTGAGAGAAAACTAGCAAGCAGAGAACACAGCTGAGGGGGCAAGCCATAAGATGGAAGCTTGGCGAGGAGTCCCTGGTGCCAAACTCGATCGAACGCCTTGGAGATATCTAATGCCACAGCTAAATGGATAATTGGATAACTTGGATAATTACAATCTCTATACCATCTCTTTGTAATACTTTGCACATTTGATCTCATGCTAACGTGGGGATTCAATTTCACGCATAGACCTATTATCCAGAGGAGACGCAATATTTCATTCATAAAACTCTGTTTGTTTTGTCGCAATGATTACGCGAGAGTGGCCATGAGTATGACAAAGAAAACCAATCGATTCTCTTTGTCCCGTCCTCGTGCTGTAACATTATTGTCGACTTATGGCCATGCTTGTAATCAGTGGTGTGCTGTTTGTTTAAAATGAGAATATATCTATCGGGTAATATTTAGTTTTTTATGAGAATATATTTATGAATAGGTGATACTCAGTTTTTTTATCAAATTCAAGTGTCGTAGCCTACTAAAAGTATTTTTCTAAACCCCCAAAAGTTGGGCGCCAAGTTGTGTTACCCTAACTAAACTGTTTTTGTAAAGATACAAAAGTGTGGTGCCAATTTTGTGTAACTTTAAAAAACTTACTAATTCCCCAAATTTTGTGGTGTTACGTTAAAGTTTCCTTTCTAAAGCCAATTGTGTGTAATGTTATAAGTTACTTTTATAAAACTAAATTATTCCAATTCAAGAGTTGCTAATTGTGTTGCGAACAGTTTTATTAATACCCGTTAAACTAAATTATTTTATTAAATTAAAGTACATACATACATACATAAAGTCACGCCTTTTTCCCATAGGGGTAGGCAGAGACCACTTCCTTCCACTTGCTACGGTTCGTACACACATCTTTTGCTTCCTCTACTTTCATCAGTGCTCCCATACATGCTCTTCGGTTGTTGGTACTCTTGACCTGGCCTTTCTTCAAAACAATGTTTGATCTGATCGAGATATGTTCTCCGAGGTCGACCTCTACCGATTTGCCCATTCACACTCGCCTTATAAATTTGTTTCGTCAATCTTCCTTCATCCATTCTTTCTACGTGTCCAAACCATCTAAGCATTCCTTTATCTATCTTTGTGACCACATCTTCTTTACACCACAGCGTTTTCTTATCTCACTATTTTTTTACTTTATCCAACCGTCACACCGGCTATACTTATTAAACTACTTATCTCCGTAGCATTAATCCTATTTCATGCTTTTTTTGTCAAACCCAACATTCACGACCATACATAAAACACACCTCTATGCACCGCCAGACGTGCCTTTTTGGCTGTTCATAAAGCTATGCAGTGCCCCATTCATTTGTTTTCCAGTACTGAAAAAGAATTTTAAATAATTTTACCTAACTGTCTGAAATGAAAAAAAAAACTTAAATATTCATCATTAATATTAATTGTACAAAAAAAATGTAATGTATTTTAAATTTTAATTTTAATGTTCAAACTATTTATTAACAGCTAAGTAACCTAAAGGAAACGATTAAAATACTTTACTCAGGGTTCCGTGACTCCTTGATTTCTCGATTGGATTAAATTTGAGGTGATGTATAGATTTCTTATGAAATACTACTATAAAATGAATCAGGAAGGTATATTGCTCTTCATATAACAACGAAAGAAGGATGATACCACTGAATAAGTATTGCTGAATAACAGGGAAATAATGACCTTTTTTCAGAATATCTCGAAAAGTATTGATTTCCGCATCGTTTGGTTTTCAGATACGTGTTTTACGATGACGTTTTTTCTAGATCGTATAGTATCTGTGTGGCTTTGTCAATCCTATCCGAAATCAGGACAATATCACCTGCAAACCTAAGGTAGTTTAAGTCTTCTCCATTTATATTAAATAATAATAATAAAAAAATAATATAAATATAAATGAATTTATATACTTGGGTTTAAAGTTTACGAGAAAAATATAATTGTAATATTGAGCGAAGGGTGTTGACAGGAAAACAAATATAATTGCACCCTGTAGCGGCCAGAACGTATTAAAGAAATTTGAGATAATTCATGACAGACAATATGGATTTCGAAAACTTCGGTCTACTGGAGATTTGCTGGCTAATGTCACTCAGCTCTGGACAAACACTATTGAAAAGTTTGGTGAATCCCGTGCAATAGCCTTGGATATATCTAAAGCCTTTGACCGCGTTTGGCACCAGGCATTGTTAAGTAAATTATCTGCCTACGGTCTCCCAACCAAACTGCGCCAATGGCTCTTGAGCTTCATGCAAGATCGCTCCTTACATGTGGCAGTTGACGGTATTTCTTCTGATGCGTTTAAAACCAATGCCGGGGTCCCCCAGGGTTCCATCCTGTCCCCCACCTTATTTCTTTTACACATCAACGACCTCTTGAAACCCACCACGAACCCCATTTACAGTTTCGCAGACGATAGCACACTTGTCTCAACTTTCACATCCTATCGATCTCTTTAGGTGAATGATACAAGTAGAATCAGGCAGGAACAGGTTGATTCCATCAATAGAGATCTTAAAGCAATCGTCGAGTGGGAAACCAACAATCTTGTTCAGTTCAACGCCCAAAAAACACAAAGTGCCACGTTTTCCAAGAAAGTGAATTCCTTAAATCATCCCATCATAATGTCCGAAAATACCCTTGAACCAAGTCCCTCCATCTCGATTTTGGGTGTCACGGTGTCCAATAATATGTCTTGGCATGACCATGTTGCTAACATCGCAAAGTCGGCAAGCCAGAGGCTAGGTTTTCTGTGGAAAGCCAGACAGTTTTTTACTCCTGATCAACTGTTGACGACGTACAAGGCTCAAATCCGACCTCTACTGGAGTATTGCTCGCACATTTGGGGTTCAGCACCAAGGCATTATCTTCGTCTTCTAGATTCCATTCAGAAAAGAGCCATTCGCTTGATAAACAGCTCAACTCTCACAGATACCCTTCACCCTCTAGAACATAGAAGAAGAGTTGCAGACCAGTCATTGCTCTACAGATATTTCCATGGCAGATGCCCCATAGAAATAAAAACTCTTGTACTACCATTGGCCACATTCGGCCGAAGAACTCGGCACGCTGATCAGTCTCACCCATTTACTCTCAAGCTTGACACTACAAGGACCAATCTTCATCAAGAATCCTTCTTTTACAGGTCTGCTACGGAATGAAATAAGCTTTCAAAATCAGTTTTTCCAGAGAACTATGACTTGCAACTTTTCAAAAAGCGGGTCCACGATCATTTCCTTTCTATAATCCCTTCCCCTTCTAATAGTCGCAGTGCGGGCCGTGCGCGGCCCACACGATAGGTCTACCCTTTTGCGACTATTTTCATAAAAAAAAAAGGCACGACTGGCTGTGCATAAAGGAGTGCTGTTTCATACAGTAATAGTAATGGTAGTGAATGGTATGATCAACGCTGTGGAGGCGAGTAGTCTGAGAAGTATAGCAGGAGTGACTCTGGTGAATAAAGTGAAGAATAGTAAGATAAGGGAATGCTGTGATGTGATTACAAAATAAGATAAGGGAATGCTTGGATAGTTTGGAGACGTAGAGAGGATGGATGAAGGAAAATTGACAAAACAAATTTATAAGGCAAGTGTGAATGGACAAGTCAGTAGAGGTCGATCTAGTCTTGATCAAATCAAAATTGGTTTGAAGGCCAGGTCAAGAATACCAACAACCGACGAACACGTATGAAGAGACTGATGAAAGTAGAAGAAGCAAAAGATGTGTGTAAGAACTGTAGCAAGTGGAAAGAAGTGGTCTACGGAAAAAAGGCGTGACTTCATTACCTACGAGAATTTGTAACAGTATTACTAGATCGAAATGAAGCAAATTATATATAATATTTTTAAAAATTGTGTCTTCTGCATATGAAAGTACCTGTTTAAATGTGAATGATACAAACAAAAATACCAATTAAAAAATATTAAAAATCATTTAAAGTATTAAAATAAAATTAAATTGTTATTGTATTTTTAACAAAAAAAAAATTCACTCGTACTTATGATATCAATTATCTAATTAAGAGGGAATAACTTTGTAATTATTTCAGTTTATGTGTATCTATACGATTTTGCACGATTTAAATGTTATTATCACCTTGATTGATAACCATTCTTTAATGTGTAATCTTACTAAATAAATAATTCATGGGAATTTAAATGTATTGTTATCTTTTACCAACAGACTATTATAGGTATAGTACATTTTAACAACGAGATATCATAAATTATTTAGTATCGGTGAAACCAGGTATAGTGTGTTATAGGATGCTAGTTCTGATAATAAATAAAAAAAATTGGTTTTCCTAATAAGTAAGTTGTATAAGCAAAATAGAAAAACATTTGCCAGTAGTGTAGTTTTTTTTATATTCTTTTATAAGTAAATTTAAAAATTAAACAGGACCTGCTAAAACAAGTAATGCAATAATGTTTTTGTCCTTTACTAATTTCCCCCAATGAATTTAAAAGTTTTAATAAGTTTGCTGTACATTTATTTAATTGATGTGTTAATGTAACTCGCGGAAAAAGTTTGCATTAATATAAAGCAGATAAAGATGCAGATAAAGCAGATAAAGATTTGACCTGGATTGCTGCTTGGGATAGGTCCCATTTTACTTGGTAAAGGAAATATTTGTTGCCTATTTTTTGGGATTTAAATATAAATACATACATATAGTTACGCTTTTTTCCCGTAGGTGTAGGCAGAGACCACTTACTTTCACTTGCTACGGTTCTCATTTGCCTTTTTTACTTTCATCAGTGCTCTCATATATGCTCGTTGGTTGTTGGTACTCTTGACCTGGCCTTTCTTCAAAACAATGTCTATCTGATCGAGATATATGAGGTTGACCTCTGCTAAATTGCCCATTCACAATCGCCTTGTAAATCTATTTCTTTAATCTTCTTTTATCCATCCTCTCTACGTGTCCAAACCATCTAAGCATTCCTTTATCTATTTTTGTAACCACTTCTTCTTTTACACCCCAACGTTATCTTATCTCACTATTCTTTACTTTATCCAACCAAGTCACTCCGGCTATACTTCTCAGACTACTCATCTCCACAGCATTAATCCTATTTCCATGCTTCTTCTGCCAAACCCAACATTCACTACCATACATAAGTGTAGGAATCAACACACCTCTATGCACAACCAGATGTGCCTTTTTTGACACTTTCTGGCTGTTCATAAGGCTATGCAGTGTACCATTCATTTATTTTCCTGCCAACACCCTTCGCTCAGTGTTACAGATATACTTTTCGTCTCTCGGAAACTTTTTTTCCGTAGGGGTAGGCAGAGACCACCTCTTTCCACTTCCGCTACGGTTTTTACACACATCTTTTGCTTCCCCTACTTTCATCAGTGCTCTCATACATGTTTGTCGGTTGTTGGTACTCTTGGCCTGGCCTTTCTTTCTAAATAATGTTGATTTGATCGAGAAATGTTCGCCGAGGTCGACCTCTACCGACTTCCGTCCATTCACACTCGCCTTATAAATTTGTTTCGTCAATCTTTCTTCATTCATTCTTTCTACGTGTCCAAACCCTCTAAGCCTTTTTTTATCCATTTTTGCACTACAACTTCTTTTACACCACAGCGTTTCCCTATCTTAGGTTAGGTTTAAATGGAGGGAACTCACTGAGGCCTTTTTGTCCGTTGTGATACCGTGATGGATGGCGGTGCCTTCCCATTTCACCGTAAGAACCAGTGGAACTTTTAATAAAAAGTGTGAGGTCTTTAATGTTAACTGAGCTGAGATCATCAAAGTTCGGTTGCCCTAGTATAGAAAGCCCTTTTTCTGCCTATGGCAGGGAAGACAATTATTTGACGAAATAAATACAAAACAAAATTAATAAAAAAAAGACACATTAAATTTTTATTACTAACATCACTCACTAATAATTTTCATAAAGGGGAGCAAATAAAGTCTATTAATTTTGGTAATAGTAAATATTTTACTAAAGATTTCCATGAAGGGAAGCAAATTGTGTAATGTAAAAAACATACAAACAATAAATACTAGATTATCGATAATAAAAATAACAAAGTGTTAGATAGAAAATCCAACGACAGATAGCAGCACTTTAAAACGACCAATTTTCCGCCAAAATTTGAATGTTTCTTTATAATATTCACAACTATTTTGGGCGCTTTTTTTTCAGAAAAATTATAGGATTACCTATATTTTTTAAGGTTATGAAATTTTGTAAAATTTGTGACGGATTGTAATGAAACTTTTGGAAGGAAAATTTCCCTGAAAGGGGAGGAAACATAAACTACCTAATATGGGAAAAGGAAAATTAATTAATTAAATAAGGAAAATCGTGGGTTTTTTAAATAGTATAATAATGAATATAACCTTCTTACCGTATCTCTTTTACATTCTCTGTTATACTGTGCCATATTTTGTCTAGGATATTATGTGGAGGAATACTTTACCCTTGCGATATTTTGTCCTTGAGATATTTTGTCCTTGGGATATTTTGTCAAGGGATGTTTTGTCGGGGATATTTTGTCCCGGGAACAAAACGCGTGTCACCTTGTTTTTTCCCCTTTCTCATAGTGACAGCTTTTTCAGAAGTCGTGTCGTAGCTCTGCGATTCCCCTGCTCAATGTCTTGTTATGGCCGCTATCGCTTTTCCAATGGACCAAGGCATTCTCTTCGTCTTCTAGATTCCATTCAGAAAAGAGCCATTCGCTTGATAAACAGTTCAACTCTCACAGATACCCTTCACCCTCTAGAACATAGAAGAAAAGTTGCAGACCAGTCATTGCTCTACAGATATTTCCATGGCAGATGCTCCAGAGAAATAAAAACTCTTGTACCACCATTGGCCACATTCGGCCAAAGAACTCGGCACGCTGATCAGTCTCACCCATTTACTCTCAAGCTTGACACTACAAGGACCAATCTTCATCAAGAATCCTTTTCTTACAGGGCTGCTACGGAATGGAATAAGCTTCCAAAATCAGTTTTTCCAGATAACTATGACCTGCAAGTTTTTAAAAAGCGTGTCCACAATCATTTCCTTTCTATAATCCCTTCCCCTCATAATAGTCGCAGTGCGGGCCTACCGCGGCCCACACGATAGGTCTACCCTTTTTGCGACTATTTTCATAAAAAAAAAACTTTCTGGATAGAGTTAAAACATCATTAGTTCGACATAGAGTTCGACATACAGTTGTCTGGTATGCTCTGAGTCCGGGTACTCAGACAATGTAAACTCCAAACTTAGCTGCTAGCTCATTCAGGGTGGCTCGGAATTGCACTGCTGCCCTAGAGGTCAAGTAGACTGAGTTCAGTGATTTGATAGCAGCCTGGCTACGGAAAGAATGAATATCTCGCTGAACTTTTGCTCATTGCGGAGTGTCCAGACAGCTGCCTCGGTAATGGCTGTCATTTCGACTTGATACACACTGCAGTAAATAGGCAAACGAAACGACAGGCTAAGTGAGGGGTCTTCTGAGACGACACCGCAACCTACTCTCCCCTCTAGTTTAGAGCTTTTCCCATCTTACTATTCCTCACTTTATCCATCAGAGTCACTCCGACTATACTTCTCAGACTACTCATTACCGCAGCATTGTTCTTGTTGAAGTCTAATGCATCAATTTAGAAGTACGTTGTTTAACTCTTGTCATTATTGATAAGTTTTATTTGTCATTATTAATTTTGTGAAACTTCACTTCAATATATATTAAATATATTTTATATCTTTCTTTACTGAATTTTACCTCTATATCCATTGGCACTTAAATATCTAACAGTTCTTAAACACTTTCAACAAATATCCGCGCTAACTAACTTTTAAACAAAAATAACAAAACAAACTTAATCTCATATTTCTATTTTTTTGTCATCGATTTTTTTCACGGCTTCAAACTTTTTATAATTTTTAAAATTATGCAATAATTTTTGTGCCAGGTATATTTGCTATTAAGTGATATACGCTAATGCTCGTACCAGCATTGCTGATAAAGCATTTGCTTCAATTGTTATATAAATAACACTTAAATTATAAATAAAAATTGTTAGATGTGAAACACTTTGTTGTAGAAATAATAAATAAGAACCAACATGGAAGAAATTCAAAAAAACGCACCACTGAAGAAACCACATCCATTGAAAAGAAACAATTTATTTTCCAATACATTTTTTTGGTAAGTAGTGTCATTAAATAATTTCCAATATAAAAGGAATACGTAATATTTCGTAAAATGGGAATAAAAATACCTTTAACTTGTGAACGTCTTTTATTATAGTCCAGTCATTTTAGTAAGTTCACCTCGAAATTTGAGATACCCAGCTGAATATTTGTATAAACTTGTATTTTGGCATTCTAAAAGTTTCTACATATAGTAGGGTGTACGCGTCAATTAAAATTTGAGGTCAAAGGTCACAAAAATACATTTTTTGCAAATATCTCATTTTATATGGGTATTTCGCTATTTGTATTTATTATCAATATTGTAGAATATTGTATTATTAAATATATTAATTGATATAGCGCACCCCAAGCTTTTGATTGTAAAATTATTTTTTATTACTTAATATTTTTTATTTTTTAGTTCGGTTTTCTTATAAAGCGAGTTGTGTTATTTTTTTTTTAAACTATTATTTATTTTTTAGTTCGTTTTTTTTTAAATAATTGCTGCTTATCGACGATCTTCATTTCGGTATTAATTGTCATATGAGTTTGTCGTAAAACGGAATTCCGTGAAAATTAATTGCGTTTGAAAACTTGCCCATTCACAATCGCCCTATAAATCTATTTCTTTAATCTTCTTTTATCCATCCCCTCCACGTGTCCTAACCATCTAAGCATTCCTTTATCTTTTTTTGTAACCACATCTTTTCTCACACCACACGTTCCCTTATCCCACTATTTTTCATTTTGTTCAACCGAGTAACTCTGGCTATACTTTTTAGACTACTTATCCTCTTAGAATTAATCTTATTTTCATGCTTCTGCGGAATTCCGTGAAAATTTATTGCGTTTAAAAAAAAACGAGCTGGTATAAAAATTACTAGGATGTAAAATGGTGATATGCGTTAGCGACATCTGTTGGAAAGTAGTTCAAGCGTCGCCATCTATTTAAATTTAATTCATGGGGGATATCAGCCATTTTTAATCCATATAAAACACTTTTTTTAAATATAGCTGATCCTGGCCAGGATCTTTGAAAAAATTAATGAAATTATTGTAATGTCACCGGTCCTTTGGAGATATGCAAAGTTTCAAGTTGATCCCATGTCTTTAAGTGGGTGAAAATCGTGCCCAAAGATTTCGTTACATAGATAGATACGAGTGAAGCTTATATAAAGCGTGTAAAAACGTGTTCGAATTCTTACTAAATTAGCGGTTTATAAGTTTGTGAATATTTTGTAATGTTTTTATATTTCGTGTTAGTAATAACGAGACAATATAATCAAATTGATTGTAATCTGAGTGGGTTTTGCCATAAACATTTTTTATTTGCAAAATGGTGTTAAATTATAATTTTTTTAAACTTTTAGCTGGTTTCCTGGATTCATATCGAAAGGTTTGAAAAAAGATTTAGACGAAAATGATATGTACTTAACTAGAAATTCTCAAAGATCCGAAAAGCTAGGTACCGAACTTCAGACTCTTTGGGACAAACAACTGAAGAAACATAAGCCGTCTCTCTTTTGGGCAATTTTTCATCTGTTTCAAGGAGAAATATTAGTTTATGCATTTTTTCATGCAGCTACTGATTTTATCAAGTAAGTTAAAAACAATTACTTTGAAGTTTACGAGAGACAAAAAGTATGACTGTGATCTTGACCGAAGGGTGTTGTCAGGAAAACAAATAAATGAGGCCTTGCATAACTTTATGAGCAGCAGGAACGTGTCAAAAAAGCACGATTGGCTGTGCTTATAGGAATGTAGTAGGAGTAGTATAGTCTGAGTGACTCTGATGGAATAGTGAGATAAGGAACGCTGTGGTGTGAAAGAAAATGTGTGGAAGATCCGTTGCAAGTGGAAGGAAGTGGTCTCGGCCTTCCCGTACAGAAAAAGGCGTGACTGTATGTATGTAGGTTTGTAAGGCCACTCGAATATTCAAGAGCGTTTCAACAAGACCTCCAATGTTCCTGTAACTTCGTTACGGCTTTTTATCCATCGCCAGTGACGTGATACCTGTTATTTTATTTAATCGATTTTATAGGAATGGGTTGTTTGTATATATTTTCGTTTAGAAATATTTCTTATTTTTATTTAAATTTTGGAAATAATTTATTATTACTTACATTATTTTTTTTATGTAAAGACAAATACCTAAAATTTATTAAAAAAGTTATATAATAGAAAATTTAAATTAAGTATTTATAGTTTTTTTTATCTCGAATAAATAATTTTGTTTTCCAGTTTAGTACTACATTATCGTCGGTAAGACTGCAAAATAACACTCTGCAATACCGCGTATCTACAGCAGTCGCAAAATTGAGATTTGGCGCCAGTGGGTTCAGAGTGTTTGATGGCTCCTAGTAGATCTTACGCGATTGAAATTAGCCAATAAGGAACGACTATTTAGACTATTTAGGAGATGTATGGATCAGGTCTTTTCATTACGAGGTATAGTCGACACATTCTTGGATAGAAGTCAGGTCTATTGCGCTTTATAGATTTGGAAAAGGCGTATGACAGAGTGGTGAGGAGGGAATTGTGGTCGACATTTTCTATGTATGGGGTGAGCGGTAGTTTAATACGAGCACTGAAATCACTTTACGAGGATTTCACTGCTTGTGTCAGGATAAACGGAGCTTGCACGGACTGGTTTAGCATCGAAAAAGGTGTGAGACAGGGATGTGTGGCTTCGCCATGGCTGTTTAAATTAAACATAGACAATTGTTTAAAAAATTTAACAGAGAGTGCGTATGGATTGAAAATGAATGATTTGATCGTCAAATGCCCTTTTTTACGCCGATGATCAAGTCATATTAGCGTCTTCTGAAGAGGAGTTGCAGGCGATGGTTAATGTTATGCATGATGCCCTGAAAATAAAAGGGATGAAAATAAATGTATGCAAAGCAAAAGCAATGGTTTTTAAAAGAGTAGAAAGCATGACAAACTGAAGTTTCGATTGAGGAAGAAAGAGTGGAACAAGTAAATGAATTTGTGTACTTGGGTTCAAAGTTTACGAAAGATGGAAAGTATGACAGTGACATTGAGCGAAGGGTGTTGGCAGGAAAACACGTGAATGGGGCACTGCATAGCTTGTGTTCTTACCTACACTTAGTGAATGTTAGGTTTGGCAGGAGAAGCATGAACATAGGATTAATGCTGCGGAGATGAGTAGTCTGAGAAGTATAGCCGGAGTGACTCGGTTGGATAAAGTAAAGAATAGTGAGATAAGAGAACGCTGTGGTGTAAAAGAAGATGTGGTTTTAAAGATAGACAAAGGAATGCTTAGATGGTTTGTACACGTAGAAAGGATGGATAAAGATTGACGAAATAAATTTATAAGGCGAGTGTGAATGGACAAGTCGGTAGAGGTCGACTTTGAAGAACATATCTTGATCAGATCAACATTGTTTTGAAAAAAGGCCAAGTCAAGAGTACCAACAGCCGATGAGCATGTATGAGAGCACTGATGAAAGTAGAGGAAGCAAAAGATGTGTGTAAGAACCGTAGCGGAAGTGGAAGGAAGTGGTATCTGCCTACCCCTACGGGGAAAAAGGCGTGAATATATGTATGTATGTATTTAGCCGTTAAAACAATTCTGCGTATTAGTAGTTAGGGTTACGGTTGGCGAGTGTTTGGCAGCATAGCCGCGTATTTACCGAATGCTAGAAAAAGTGTTGACACGAGTGGCGCGTGTTTCTGATTTATTGTTATTTATTTGTGAATATTTCTCAAAATCTAATAAAGATATTGGTAAATTTAAGTCACATTCGTATAAAATAATAGTCATAGAAATCATGAATACGTTAATTTAAAAAAATGTTTAATAATAGCCAAGATAATCAGTGTTTTCTTCCTCCTGTAAATATGCGAAAATATAGATACGCGGTATTGCGGACTGCTGTTACGCGGTTTTGCAGTCTCACCGACGTTATGTGTTTACTTTTTTATATTGCAGGATTGCACAACCCATGCTAATTTCTAGGCTGGTAACCTACTTTCAACCTGGTGTAGTTATTAATAATTGGATAGAGATATATATCAATGCATTTTTAATAGTTCTTGCATCTCTTATTCAAGTTACGTCTGTCCACAATTATCAATTACGTGTAATGGCATTAGGAATGAAAATTAGAGTTGCTGCATGCGCGCTGATATATAGAAAAGCCCTAAAATTAAGTAAAACGGCACTAGCTGAAACAACGATTGGGCAAATGGTTAATCTGCTGTCCAATGACGTGGGCAGATTTGATTTTTCCACTCAACAAATGCATAATATCTGGTTGGCTCCTTTGGAGACAGTTATTGTTATGATTATGTTGTATTTTTATGTTGGACCTACTGGTTTGGTTGGTTGTGTGTTGCTTTTAAGCTTTATACCCTTTCAGAGTAAGTAGTTTTTTAAACAATTAATTTTTTTATTTTCCAAAGAATTTTTTTTAAAAACAGTTTCAGCATGTGGCTCATTAGGCTTATTGTTCTGTAATTTCCACATGATTTAGCTCCTGGTTTCTTGGGCAATGTGATAAACTCGACTTTAAGCCATTGGGAGGGAATCTCACCAGAGTCATAGATTCGATTAAAAATCGAAGTCAGCCAGTCAGGAATTCTGCCTCTAACAAATTAATAATAATTAATACTGATGTTTGTAGCACAAAAAAAAAAGGTTAAATCGCCAAATTATAATATAATATTGCAAATTCAAAAAAGCAAATAGTAATTGACATTAAAACAGCATGACAATCACTGAACAAAACGCGGAAAACAGGAGCCAAACCAAAAATGGAGCATGCGCAGATTGTGTCGCACTGGATTGGTCGGAGTGGTCGGCATGAATGCAACCTTTAATGTATGCTGGTAACCTTTGCTACTGCGCATCCAAGTTTGAACCGCCAACTTAAAATGGTTGAGTTATACTTTTTTCTTTTTAAAGGAAACTCCTTACTGTTAAACTTTATGAAAAATGTCTCGGTGCATTTTTATTTACATAATTTTAAATAAAAAACTTTAATTCATGTACGGTAATCAAAATATCCCACGTCATGGCTAAGTGCTAACTGGGCTAAAAGGTGGTAGCAGCGGACCACAATAAGCTTAAAGCTGCAGTGTGAGCTTCTCTTACCCGACCGCTTCTTACTGAACACCAAAAAAAAAAGAAAAAATAGTGTCTAGGCTCTTGTTTTGACCAACATTGTAAATATCTATATTTAATTATTGTAGTGTCCAAAGCTCTCGTTCTGACGGACATTGTTTGCTCTACGAATTTTTATAAATATTAAATTAAAATATAGTGTCTATGCTTTCGTCCTGACAGACGCTATATGCTGCATAACAAACGACAATTCAAAGTAAATGTTGCATTATATTAATTAAAGTCAAAATATTTAATTATTTAATCGTACATTTTAATAGAATCAAAAGACAATATATTCGGATCCAATTTTAAATGTTAAATAACATTTTTGAATATCAGGACCATGATCCATCTTTTAATTTTTAATTGTTGCTTTACAAAAGCAAAAATATTGATAAAGAAAACGGTGGATCATAGCTCTTCACTTTATTGAGTACTTTGCATTGTAAGTTGCGTAATTTCAGGGGTTCCTTAATCTCCCAAAACTAATAAACTTCCAGTGAACTTCACGCCACAGGTTGGTTTGTATGTAGTCTTAGTAAAACTCGTATAGTTATTGAACATTAAATCAAAATAAATAGAAAAAGCATTTCGCATGTTGTCAACTGAATTATTTCTTTCATACATAAAACGAAACGTCAATATAACTTAAATCTGAAATATAAAATGGATTTTTACACAAAAATATTAAATTTCATATTAAAATCCATGTGCCATTCTTGCTTACATTGTTATTTGAATATAGCCGCGATAAATAGACGGAGGTTAGGTTAGGTTAGGTATCATGTGAGTGGGTCGCCCATCCACTGCAACCTTTAGTAGGTCTATTGTGGCTCACCCCTAGAGGTTACAGTTTACCGCACAATCCAGCAGCACCTCTTACGAAGTTCATGGTTGTATGGGATTGAATTGTTCTGGGTTGGTAAAACCAAATATGTTTCTTCCCAGGCCGGGGCATGAACATACTATATGTTCAGCAGTTTCGTCTTCCACGCAGCAAAATCGACAGTCCATTTATTGATTCAGACCTATCCTTCCGAGATGGTATCTCAGACAACAGTGTCCTGTAAGCAGTCTCGTTAAAATTCGCAGGTCATTCCTGCTTCATTCTAGGATCTGCTTAGTTGTGTTTCTCGAGGGTTTAGGTAAGAACGCCTTCGAGTGAATCAACCCTGGTATATCAGACCAGTACGTGAGTATTTTCCTTTGCGCCCAGTCCGAAATAATTGTTTTTGCGGCACTTGTAATGACTTCAAAGACCGGTTCTGGTCCAGTGAACGCAGATTCGGCCCCCTGTTTTGCAAGGGTGTCGGCTTTTTCGTTTCCTTCCACCCCCTGGTGCCCAGGTACCCACAGTAGGGTCACCCTGTTGTTCGCACCAAGGTACTCTAAGGATTCGATGCAATTCCATACAAGTTTAGAATTTATCTTAGCTTAGTGCTTTAAATGCAGCCTGGCTGTCTGATATTATACTTAGTTTTTTGTTTGCTAGAGGTCTGGTGGTCAACTTTCTTGCACACAATTCGATAGCGAAGACTTCAGCCTATAAGATTGTAGCATACCTGCCAAGACTGGTAGATATTTCAATCTTTGGTTTCCTGCTGAAAACACCGGACCCAACTCCATCTGGGGTTTTTGAGTCGTCTGTGTCTCTGGAAGAGGATTTCTCCTCTCACCCATTCATCTCTTTTGGATAAGAGGACTTTGAACGACTTTTCTACGTGTATTTTTGTGGCTAGCATGTCAGGAACCATCCCGAGAATTGGGTGGTTTTTTGTTTCACTCAGTATCCCGAGTTGCTCTCCATTAATTTGCCTTTCCAGAGACAGGAATATGTAGGAGACCATCCTGGCCTCTCTCAAATAGTCGGAAGATATCTCTCTCATATAGACGGGCTGACTAGTAGATGCACAGTCACCCAGCTACCTGAATTTGTGGATGAACGAGACAAACCGGGGAACCCTTTTTTTTATTTCTCTTTCGCTTCTGCCGCTCAAAGAAGACATCGAACCCTGCCCTTTTTTTCAAATAAACGTCCAAGAAGACGACATCGACAGCTCTTTCAAAAACAACCTCTCGTGTCACGTGTGCATAATAAAACTCTATTAACTAGTGAAAAGCGCAACCCCTAGTTAGCCAAAACGAAGCAGTCAACGCTCCACGCTGCTACGCATCAAACAATAATCATCATTTTGAGTTAATTGTAAAATAAAATAAACATAATGACAAGAGGGTTTTTTTTATAAAAAAATGGCCACTCACCTGTTGTCTTCGTAGTATAGGGTATTTTCAGCGGCCGTCTCAAGGAATTTTCCAGTTGGACACAGGACAACATTGTTTTAGTTTTACGCCCATTTTATTATTTGGGTGGCACATAGGTTAGGTTAGGTTAGGTTTCATGTGAGTGCGGCGTGGTCGCCCCTCCACCGCGACCCTTTGTAGGTCTATTGTGGCTCATCCCTAGACGCTACAGTTCACCGCAAAATTCAGCCCTTCTTACAAAGTTCATGGTTGTATAGGGTTAGATTTTTTTAAAATCGGTAGGTTCTAGGTTAGTGTAACCAAATATGTTGAACCTTATTCTTCCCAGGCCGGGGCATGAACATAGTATATGTTCAGCAGTTTCGTCTTCCACGCAGCAAAACCGACAGTCCGTTTGTTGGTTCAGATCTATCTTTCTGAGGTGGTATCTTAGACGACAGTGTCCCGTAAGCAGTCCTGTTAGAATACGCAGGTCATTTCTGCTCCATTCTAGGATCTGCTTATTTGTGTTTCTCGAGGGTTGTAACGGTAAGAACGCCTTCGAGTGGGTTAGCCCTGGTATGTCGGACCAGTACGTGAGTATTTTCCTCTCCGCCCAGTCCGAAATAATTTTTTTGGCGGCACTTGTGGTGACTCCAAAAACCGGTTCTGGTCCAGTGAACGCAGATTCGGCCCCCTGTTTTGCAAGGGTGTCGGCTTTTTCATTTCCTTCCACCCCCTGGTGCCCAGGTACCCACAGTAGGGTCACCCTGTTGTTCGCACCAAGGTACTCTAACGATTCGATGCAATTCCATGCAAGTTTAGAATTTATCTTGTTGGAGCTCAGTGCTTTTAAAGCTGCCTGGCTATCTGATATGATACACATACGTGAAATAATTTATCATATATATCATATAGTGTCTCTCGTTATTATCACGTGGCGAATATTTTTAATAAACTTAGTGAAAATTAAATGAGAAATACTCGGGATGAATTTTTAATTAAAAATCTATTAATACAACAATCCATGTTATTTTTTTTAACAATCACATTGTATCTATGTTGCTTTTTTAAAATAAAACTTATTTTAAAGTTTAAAAAACTTAAAGTTTTATTTATGAAATGTATGATTGATGCTGAATGATTATTTAAATGATGAATACTGTTCAAAAACTATGCGATTTATTTTTGTGTAAATACTTGATGATTTAAGTTTTTATAGTCTCCTTCTTTTAAATTAATAGAAACTTTATCACATTTTTTAGTGTATATGGCCAAATTGACCTCGCAGTACAGGCTAAGAACTGCCATACGCACAGATGAACGAGTAAGACTAATGAACGAAATTATTAATGGAATGCAAGTGATTAAAATGTACACATGGGAAAAACCATTTGCAAAATTAGTAGAACTAGCTAGAGGGTAAGTTACAATAATTAAAAACAAAATATAAGATCTGACAATAAAGATCTTCGACACGTTGCCTTAGATACAATTAAAATGTATAGTATAGTAATAAAATGAGACCCTATATTTTTGATGTGAAACATCTAATGTAGCAGGTGAGAATGTATGCAGCTGCTCGCGTGGCGACCATCAGTCTTCCGTCCGACCCAAAATACCTAGACAAAAAAATAAGACCTTAACGAATAACGAAGAAAATTACCGATGACAAATGATTTTAGTCGAAAACAATGCGTTTTTTATATTTATTGTTTTCGTTAGAAATTGTCACAAACGACCCCGCAACACGCCTATAGGTTTGCTTCTCCAATAGCTTGAGGAATTTTGCTTCACTGATAATCTTGATTGTTTCATCATCTGCATTATATTTATGAATTTTTCTATAAAATCTATTTGATTTAAAACTGTGACATTGTAACTTTTTTTTTTATTTTACGTCAAAATTCTCAGGTACGAATTATTCGCTGTAAACTCCGATATTTCCATAATAAATCTTGCTGCTTTTCCGAGTATTCCTTCTTTCGTAAATTTATCTTTTCATTCTAATCCGCTTCTCTGACTGCTTTTCTTGAGCACTTCTGATTTATGTTGGAAATATTTGGTACCAATGTGTTTCAGGTAACGTTATCCCAGAAAACAAACAATATACAGGGTGGCCAACCGAAAACGAAACAGAGAAATTTGCAGAAACCTCGTCAACATACGCCCACTACTTTCAACCCCAAGAATTACCCCAAAATTGGCATTGGGGTTCGAATAAGTTTTTTTTTGAAAGATCTTACAATTCTCTATACAATATTATTTAAATTTTAAAATTCCGTCCATTACTTATTGAGAAATTAGATTTTAAATGTGAAACCTATCTGCTCAGTTATTCAATACACAACGTCAAGATCGACATGTCAATAGAAAGTATGTACTAGAGTTAGTAAAAGTATTTCAAGAGACTGGAAATGTAGCTAATAAAAAACGAAAAATAGAAAAGCCTGTAGTTAATGAAGCTAGTGAAGTTGTAGTTTTGGGACATGTTCATCTTGATCCTACGTTGAGTTCGAGGCAGCTGGCATCCGTGACTGGGATCAATCGAACTAGCATCTAAACCATTTTGAAAAAAAATAATGTAGTGCCCTTAGCCAAGAAAATATGTAAAAAGGTTTGATAAGAGCCCAATGAACTCGGCTGACCATTCGCGGGAATCATAAACATCAACCCGTTAAACTCAATTCAATGTTTACAAACAAGCACGTAGCTGTTTCGCGTTGCTCGTATTATTTATCAATAATCTTTTGTATATAACCAGGTGTGCTTCTAAAGGAAAACAGTTTCATGTTTACGGTCATCGACTGATGTCGCTGTACCTGTCGAGTCAGCGTTCAGACGTCGGTCAAGTTCAACATGGCGTCCAGATATATCACAATAAATTTCATTCATATAAAATACGTTTAATCCATAAACTTAATGAGGATGGTTATGACCGCCGTGTGCAGTTTTGAGAAATAATGTGTGCGCGAGAAGGAACCGATCCACAGTTCCTTTTTAATATCTGTTTTTCCGATGAATGCAGTTTTTTCTTGCACGGGGCGGTAAATCGCCACAGTTGCTGCTATTGCTCCGATTCAAACCCAAGAGTTTTTAACGAGGTGCATATACAGCAACCGGAGAAATTAAATGCATGGGCTGGCATTTGCGGTCACCGACTGGTGGGTCCTTTTTTTGAACCAGGCAATTTAACCGGCGAAATGTATTTGCAATTACTGGAAGACGCTATTGACTCTGCCTTGACTGATATGTTTTTGAAAATAATCCACAGTATGACGAAGATCATTTTTATTTTTAACAGGACGGTGCTCCTCCGCATTATGCAGCGATTGTTCGCCAGTATTTAGTCCAACGTTTTTCACGGCATTAGATTGGGAGAAGAGGCAGCATTGAATGGCCTCCACGATCGCCAGATTTATCGCCCCTCGATTTTTTTTTGTGGGGACATATGAAAAGTAAAATCTATAAAACACAACCAGCATCGTTGGGAGATTTACGTCAAAGAAACGTTGACAAGTGCCGTCAAATTACTCCGAAAATTCTTCGGAATGTGCGTGTACGTTTTGAACAAAATTTTTATTATTGTAAGAAAGCGGGTGGTCATTTAATCAATTAAGTAGTAAGTAAGCAACTAAAATAATTTGAATTTTAACATGTAATTTTTTTTAAAGTATTGGGCGGAAATGTAAAATTTAAAGACTATTGTCAGAGCTTTCAAAAGATATCTTCTTCGACCCCCAATGCCATTTAAAAATTTTGGTGTAATTATAAGACTCGCTTGGGGTTAAAAGTATTGGAGTCAAAAATAGCGGAGGAGTATTCCTCTTTAATCAAAAAATCGACGGGTCTGAGCGTTTTTCTTAAATGTTGACGAGGTTGCTGCAAATGTTTCGTTTTCGGTTAGCAATCCTGTATGTACGAGGCGACTCAAAATATTCAACAATTTATGAATTATTTTTTAGGAGAGAAATTAATCAAATAAAGAAAACGTCAACTATAAGAGGTATAATGATGTCATTCAATCTGACGATGAGTAGAAGTGCTGTCTTCTTATGTGTTATTACGTATGTTTTAACAGGAAATTCTTTGACAGCTTCGTATGCCTTTACAGTTACATCTTTTTATGCCTTTTTAAGAGTATCTGTAACTCAACAATTCCCACAAGCAGTGGTGCAATTTGCCGAAACCAAAGTATCTATATCAAGAATTAAAAATTTTTTGTTGTACGATGAACTAAACGAAGATACCGGTTCTATGGTTAATATATTAAATGGATCTTCAAAAAAACCGAAATCGAGCGCCGTAGAAAAAAGTGATGTGGGTATTAAGATTAAACAAGCTTCTGCCAAATGGATTAAATCTTTACCAGAAAATACTCTGCAAGATGTAACGTTCGAAGCGAAAAACAATCAATTGGTAGCCGTAGTCGGACCCGTAGGTTCTGGAAAATCAACACTTTTGCATGTCATTTTGAAAGAATTAATTCCCACGCAAGGCTCCGTACAAGTTAAAGGTTCAATATCGTACGCATCTCAAGAACCGTGGATATTTGGCGGCAGCATCAGGCAGAACATTATCTTTGGACAAAAATATGACGAACGAAAATTTGCCGAAGTTATAAAAGTGTGTGCATTAGAAAGAGATTTGTCTCTGTTTCCTTACGCAGATAGAACCCTAGTGGGCGAAAGGGGTGCTATGTTAAGTGGAGGACAAAGAGCCAGAATTAATTTAGCCAGAGCTATTTATAAAGATTCGGACATCTATTTGCTAGACGATCCTCTGTCAGCCGTAGACACTCACGTAGGGAAACAACTGTACAACAACTGTATTGCAGGATTTTTAAAAAATAAATGCGTCATATTAGTTAGTCATCAACTACAGTACTTGCGTAATGCGAACTGTATTTACTTAGTAGATGACGGTAAAATAAAAGCTTCGGGTTCTTATCAAACTTTAAAAAATTCCGACACCGCTTTCACCAAGCTGTTAGCATCTTCCAAAGAAGACGATAAAAAAGATGGCGCTCGTAGAATATCGCGAGCCGAGTCGTTGCAATCTGTAGAAGAGGAGATTGAGGTTGAAGCAATTGTACAGAAAAGAGAGGACAGGGCAACGGGTACTGTAGATACGCGGGTTTATAGGAACTACATTAAAGCGGGAGGACATTGGTTAAAAATGGTAGCGTTGTTAAGTTGTTTCATTTGCGCGCAAGTTTTTGGAAGTTTGACGGATATTTTTCTAACGACATGGTAAGACAGTTTTAAAATTCTCACTTGCGAATAATATTTACCCGACGAATTTCTTTTAGGGTCAACGTAGAACAATATAGAAAAGAACAAAATATGTCAAATAGTAATCAAACGATACAAAAAGATAGCGACAGTGATAATATGTATTGGAGCACAATATTGTCAGACGATAATACTTTAGTTATTTATAGCAGTATGGTGATTGTTACGGCGTTTCTTGCCGTTATCAGATCGATTTCTTTCTTTAGATATTGCCTGTTAGCCTCGACGAGATTACACAATTCCATGTTTGGAAAGATTGTTTACTCTCCAATGTTATTTTTTAATATTAATCCATCCGGGAGAATTTTAAATAGATTTTCTAAGGATGTTGGAGCCCTAGATGAGACTTTACCCGTGTGTATTGTAGATACTATAGGGGTAAGTTTATACACTATATTACAGACATTTTAATCTGTGGATGGTAACCAGTCAAATGGCACAAAATATATTAAATATTCGCGATAAATATTCGAGTCATCTATACATATAAAATGCTTTGTCCTGATCGTAGAGACCTGAAACTTGGAGGGTGTGTTCTTTGTATGACGTAGGCATCCGAAAAGAAAGGATTTTCCGAAATTCTGCCACTAAGAGGGTGAAAAACGGGGGCAAAGTTTGTATGGGACAATGTGATTCCTTGGTCCAATTTACTTCAAATTTTGCATAAACATTCTTTAACAGAATTGATGAAAGACGTGCTTCGTATTTTATTGAAACCCATCGCCTAACGGGGTTAAAAAGGGGTAGAAGTTATTTTGGGATTTGCATCGACGTTAATATCAATACTACTTAGTGCTTTTTATTTAAATTAAATTTTTATTTGACACTTGTTTAAAAACTCAATCAGATTTTATTAAAAAAACGTTTAAATCACATAAAAGCTTGGTGCAATGCAATATTTTTTAAAATTGGAATGTCAAATATAAAAGAATATTTGTGGCCTTCAGTGACAAAACTAAGTCTTACCAAAAATATGAGAGTCCAACTTAAACGAGATGTTACTGCCAGACAGTTCTCAGACCTATTGTTTAAAATAGGAAATGGTGATTTCCCGAAACTGGCTAATAATATAATTCTCCCTACAGAGTTAGGTACAATTGTTTCTACTGAAGAAGAGTTATAGCTAAAATTTACCCAAACATTAATAATATTCACAATAAATGTGCAGAATGCTTATGCGAGCATGTCATCCTAACACCAAAAAACGAACAAGCCTCAGTCATAAATGAAATACTTCTGAGATTATTCGAAGGGGTCGAATATCAGTATAAATCCGTCGACTTAGTGATAAACACCGATGATGCCATTTATTATCCGGTCGAAGTCCTGAATACACTAAAGCCTTCCGGTCTCTCAACAGCAAAGTCTGCTTCGCCATAAACATAAACAAAGCTCAAGGTCAAACTCTTAAGGTAGCGGGAGTAAACTTAAAAGAAAGCTGCTTCTCCCACGGTCAGTTGTATGTGGCATGCTCTAGAGTAAGCGCACAGAGTAGCCCGGTGATTCTAGCACCCGAAGGAAAAACAAAAAATATATGCAAAGAAATACTGAAGTAGGTGTAGTATTTTGATTTCGTTGTAAAAAGATACCTCCGTGTCACTTTCACCAGATCAAAGGCCGAGCTTCGTGTTCATAAAATATTACAAAATTTTGTTTAATTTTCATGTTTATTTAACCTTTAAATCTCTACACTATAATAAAGATTGTTATATTTTATAAGTATAAAAACATTTTAACATAATAATTTATGATTTATAACAAAATTAATAACGTAAAAAACAAATTAAAAATCCTATTAAAACCATTTTCGACTTCTAAGCGGATGAAGTCGCTGGCAAAAGCTAGTTAACTACACAACTCTAATTGGAGTTGTCCCCACATCGTCACATGTTTTTGCGCCGTTTACCAGTTAGTATGAAAATGTTAGCCATAGTGTGTAGGTATAACTTATCGGGACAGAGACTACGACGTATGCAAAAGATCAAATAATTTCTATTCTAAAAATAAGTGCTGTGTTAATTTTTACCATAAAAGCTTTGAAAATAAAATAAATATTCTACGAATTTAAAAACATAACATGAGCTTCTGAAATATAAACTAAAAATTTGAACTCTTAAATTAAACATTAGTATTAGAGCTTTGTAGAGGTTGAGAATAATTGATGTATCGATGCCCCATCCAATGTTCGATAATATTTTCAAGATATTAATCCTTTGTTGACAAGATCGTTGTAGGTTTCTAGGTAAGGCTTCCACAGTCAAAGATCAGACCAAGAAAATTTATTTCTTCGACTTTTTTCAAGATGGATTCGTTTAGTGTTAGGTTAATATTGTCTGTATTTTTTCTCTTGTTGAAGATTATATAGCAAGTTTGAGAAAAGAAATCCTATTTTGTAAGACGAGTTTTCTATTTCTTGGACGAAGTTATACAGTGTTTGACTGGCTGAGGAAACAGTTTTGGGTCTTGTGTATATGACTAAATCATCTGTATATACATAGGTTGGGTAGAATGGAGCAGAAATGACCTGCGAATTCTAACGAGACTGCTTACAGGACACTGTCGTTTAAGATACCACCTCGAAAGGATAGGTCTGAATGAACAAACAGACTGTCAGTTTTGCTACGTGGAAGACGAAACTGCTGAACATATACTTTATTCATGCCCCGGCCTGGGAAGAATAAGGTTCAAAATATTTAGTTATACCAACCTAGAACCTACCGATTTCAAGAAAACCTTACCCCATACAACAATGAACTTCGTGAGAAGGGCTGGATTGTGCGGTGAACTGTAACCTCTAGGGGGTGAGCCATAATAGACCTACTAAAGGTCACAGTGGAGTGGCAACCTACGCCCCACTCACATGATACCTAACCTAACCTAAGATGGACCCTTGAGGAGTACCATTTTGAAATGATCTAGAAACGGAGGTGTACCCGTTTACTTTAACCTGGATGGATCGATGGCTCAAGAAATTGTTAACAAATGCTTGGAGTGAAGCGTAGCTGGGTTTAGCTAGTAGTACTTAATAAATAATTTTAAAATTCAAAAATTTTCTTTTTATCCTCAATTCGCATTCGCACCAATTTGGTTTTATCTTTCATTGATTGTCATAAATAAGAATTAGTTTTTCTTGTTTAACTTTTATTTTATAACGAAAAGTACTTATATTTTCATTTCATAAACATTCTGATTTTAGATTGGACTTATTGTAGCAGGTACAACATTAGTAATTGCTTCTGTCAATCCTTGGATTCTATTGCCAACTGCTGGAATTCTTGTTGTTTTCTATTTCATCAGAAAAGCTTTTCTTGCATCAAGTAGAGATATCAAACGGGTAGAAGCAATAAGTAAGTATAAGCAATTTTTTTTTTTGAAAAAGTATATTTTGTCATTTTGATAAAACTTTAATACATGGTACTTTTAGGGGGGTAGAAGGTAAAGAGGTACTCTATAATTTAATCAGCAGGGCTACAAACATAAATTACAAAAAAAAAATATTTAAAACGTTTTTACAAAATAAAATGTTTTTATTTATTATTTTAATAAAATAATTATATTTTTAAACTCGTATATGACGTTGTAAATGTGACAACAGCACAAGGATTTGAATGTTGGCAGAACTTTTTACTTATAGTGCTAATAACCTTTAAATTTTATGCGTTATAACTACTATACAGGGTGGCCAACAGAAAACGAAACAGAGCCATTTGCAGGAACCTCGTCAACATTTTAGAAAAACACTTAGACCCGTCGATTTTTGATTAAAGAGGGACCCTCATTTCCGGTATTTTTGACTCCACTACTTTCAACCCCAAGCTGGGGTAAGAATTACCCCAAATTTTTAAATGGCATTGGGGGTCGAATAAGATGTCTGTTAAAATCTCCGACAATTCTCTTTACAATAAGTCTTTTAATTTTAAATTTCCTCCCAATACCAAAAAAATTACATGTTAAAATTCCAATTATTTTAGTTGCTCACTTACTACTTAATTAAATGTGATTAAATGTTCAAACTGATGACCGCCTGCTTCCATACAATAATAAAGATTTTGTTCAAAACGTTCACGCATATTCCGAAGAATTTCCGGAGTAATTCGACGGCACTCGTCAACGATTCTTTGAAGCAAATCTTCCAACGACGCTGGATGTGTTTTATAGATTTTACTTTTCAGATGTCCCCACGAAAAGAAATCGAGGGGCGATAAATCTGGCGATCGTGGAGGCCATTCAATGCTGCCTCTTCTCCCAATCCAATGCCGTGAAAAACGTTGCACCGGCCTGTTGAAAATAAAAATGATCTTCGTCATAATGTGGATTTTTTTTAAAGATGAGTTTTACATTTAAAATCTAATTTCTCCATAAGTAATGAGCGGAATTTTAAAATTTAAAAACTATTGTATAGAGAATTGTAAGAGCTTTTAAAAGACATCTTATTCGACTCCCAATGCCATTTAATAATTTTGGGTTAATTCTTACCCTCGCTTGGGGTTGAAAGTAGTGGAGTCAAAAATACCGGAAAAAAATGTGTTGACGAGGTTCCTGCAAATAGCTCTGTGTATTATGGACTTGAAAAAGGCCTATGACAGAGTGATGAGGAGTGAATTGTGGTCGACATTGTCTATGTATGGGGTGAGCGGTAGTTTAATACGAGCACTGAAATCACTTTACGAAGATTCCACTGCTTATGCCAGGATAAACGGAACTTACACGGATTGGTTTAACATTGAAAAGGGTGTCAGACGGGGATTTATTTTTTGACAGGGAAGAAAGCATGACAAACTGTTTTGATTAAGGGAGAAAGAGTGAAACAAGTAAATTAGTTTGTATACTTGGGTTCAAAGTTTACGAGGGATGGAAAGTATGACAGTAACATTGAGCGAAGGGTGTTGGCAGAAAAACAAATAAATGGGGAACTGCATAGCTTTATGAGCTGCCAGAAAATGCTAAAAAAGGCACGACTGGCTGTGCATAGAGGAGTGTTGGTTTCTACGCTTATGTATGGTAGTAAATGTTGGGTTTGGCAGAAGCATGAAAATAGGAAATTCTGCGGAGATGAGTAGTCTGAGAAGTATAGCCGAAGTGACTCGGTTAGATAAAGTAAAGAATAGTGAGATAAGAGAACGCTGTGGTGTAAAAGAAGATGTGCTTAAAAAGATGGATAAATTAATTTTAAAATGGTTTGGACACGTAGAAAGGATGAATAAAGGAAGATTGACGAAACAAATTTATAAAGCGAGTGTGAATGGACAAGTCGGTAGAGATCGATGTCGGCGAACATATCTTGATCAGATCAACATTGTTATGAAGAAAGGACAAATCAAGAGTACCAACAACCGACGAGCATGTATGAGAGCACTGATGAAAGTAGAGGTCACAAAAGATGTGTGTAAGAACCGCAGCAAGTGAAAGGAAGTGATCTTTGCTTACCCCTACGGGAATAAGGCGTTACTATATGCATGTATGTATGTCTCTGAACGAGTTTTGGATTTATGCTTTGAGTAAATTTTCTGCAGTAGCCAAAAAGACCTTTACTTACTTTTGTCACGTATCATTGGTTTACAGGCTTTTTAGTTTACAAAAAATAAATTCAGGTCGGGATTAGGTGCCCCAGTCATGCGCATACATAGTCGATCATAATACCGAACTATAAATCAATTATTAAAGAAAAGTTCTTGTTCCTAATTAAATTGCAGTGTCTTTCTTTTATTTGTAATCATTTGACGTGGGGTTTCACAACATAAAAGGGATTTGATGAGTGTTCCGTTACTAAAGGTTTAGGACCCACTGTAGTAGACTATTATTATTTTTTTCATTTATATTTTATTTTAGTGCTATATTTATTTAAAAATTTCATTTAATTGCAATAACTTTAGGGATTCTGTTTACATTGGACTAATAATTTACGAACTAATTGTTTCATTAAGCGATGCTGCAAAATGTACTTTTTATAACGCTATAACGTTTGCAAAATCTATGACACAATTATTAAAATATTTTCTTTGTAAAATTATTGGTAAGGTGCTTAAACATGTAGTCTGTATAAGCAAAAATTAATCGAGAAACACCAAAATCGGAAACTTGCCATGAGAGCTCATGCTAAATAAAGCTACTCGATTTTTTTTAAGAACTATTTAATATTTTAATCTGATCGAAATATGTTCGCCTGGGTCGACCTCTACCGACTATATTTTAATTTCACAAATACTTGTTTATACTTTTTTTACCATTGAACATTCTTTCTTTAAAAAAAAATAAAGTATTTTCATTATTAATATTAATGGATTGCAATATGTTCTTGGAATTTATTTATTAACTATGTATAATAACTTTTTTAGCTCGTAGTCCAATATTCACACATTTGGCTGCTTCGTTGCAAGGTCTGACAACAATTAGAGCATTTAAAGCAGAAAAAGTTCTAACGAAGGAATTCGACCACTTTCAAGATGATTACACGGCAGCCTATTATATGTTTTTAACTGCTAATCGAGGTTTTGGGTTTTGGTTAGATCTTCATTGCGTGTTATTTATAGGTCTTGTTGTAGTAAGCATCTTGTTTATACAAACAGGTAGGTTTATTGTTAAATAATTTTTAATTCTTTTTCGACACAACGATATTACTATAGTTAGGTTTCGAAATTGTAGGCAGTAAATTTTTAAAACTGATAAAGACGGTTTACTGGTATTCTGGGTCTTCCTCTAGCATACGGAAACCACTAATAAATTTATAATTATTTTATTAGTAAATTTAATTCGAAACTTAATTATATTGCAATTACAATACATACATATAGTCACGCCTTTTTCTCGTAGGGGTAGGCAGAGACCACTTCCTTCCACTTCCGCTACGGTTCTTACACACATCTTTTGCTTTCTCTACTTTCATCAGTGCTCTCATACATACACTTAAATATTTATGTTAAGTCTTTAAAAATCACTAATAACTTCGCAATATTGTTCCTTAAACCCAAAAGTGATATCACATGAACGTCACCCATTCATACTTGCCTAATACTGAAAAGGGAAAGGGCAGACACATAGGTTCTTATCATCCTTGTCATGCATCCAGGCCTGTTACTTTTATTCATCTTTATAGAAAATATTATAACGGTATTAGAAGTAAATTTTTACATTATTTTTTACAATTTTAGAGTCATTTGGAGGAAATGTTGGTCTATCCTTAACACAGGCAATAACTCTGTCAGGAATGTTCCAGTGGGGTATGCGTCAATGGAGCGAATTAGAAAATCAGATGACCTCAGTTGAAAGGGTACAAGAGTATGCAGACTTGCCAGTAGAAAGGGACGAACATAAAAAAGCTCTCCCATCAAATTGGCCGACCTCTGGTCGCATCAAATTCGAAAAAGCTTCTTTAAAATACTCCAAAGATGGTCCCTGTGTACTTAAAAATCTTTGTTTCGAGATAAAACCGAAAGAAAAAGTTGGTGTGGTCGGTCGAACTGGTGCCGGAAAGACTTCATTAATTCAAGCACTTTTTAGACTTGCCGAAATCGATGGGTGTATTATCGTGGACGGTATTGATAGTAAATACGTTGAGTTCAAGATACTTAGATCTAAAATATCGATCATACCTCAAGAACCCGTTCTATTTTCTGGAACGTTAAGGAAAAACCTTGATCCATTTGATGAGTATAAGGATGATGTAAGTATTATGCGCAACAAATAATTTCAAAATATTAATGTTGTTGTAGTAGCAGCAGCTTTATGTGTCACGTCACTTCATCACCCGCCGCTGTCGTCGGGAGTCCTACCTTGGCTGGATTCAACCACAGGTCTGATGGTATAAGGGATGTGGGGTTTGCTGGGCAAGTAAAAAGGTGGATGGTATCATTTGGAGTTCCGCCACATAGATTACATTTGTTTTCTCGTGTTGGGTCTATTCTACTCATGCAAGTGTGAAGGATTTTGGACCAACCAGACCAGAGCTGCGCAAGGGTTGTTCGGAAGTTTCTGCTCTTTTTGGAATGTGTCAGGTGGGGGTGGTGTGTTTAGGACTATGTTGGGTTGATATTGTCTCCACAGTTCTGGTATCGAGTTCTTTGTGTATTGCCTTGAGTTTTGAGCAATCAATTATTTGTCCTGGTAGTAGGTCGGAGATGTTTCTATGTTCATTTGGCCCTGTTTTTTTTTAAGCTTTGGGGTAGATTTTGGTTGTTTATGATGAAATTGCAAATATGTTCTGGTTGGTGACAGGAGGCGGGATATAATTGTTGTGCAAGCAGTGTGTTGTGGATTTTTATTGGCATTATTTTTGTTTCATTTAATAATTAATAATTGTTTACAGTTATTGTGGAACGCTTTGCAAGAGGTAGAGCTAAAACATGCCGTGGATGAGCTACCAGCAGGTTTAGATAGTAAAATGGCAGAAGGAGGCTCAAACTTTAGCGTCGGTCAAAGACAGTTGGTATGTCTGGCTAGAGCTATAATCCGTAACAATAAAATCCTGGTTTTAGACGAAGCTACAGCAAACGTCGATCCGATGACGGATTCCATAATACAAAATACTATAAGACACAAATTTTCTGAATGTACAGTGTTAACCATTGCTCATAGATTACATACAATCATGGATTCTGATAAAGTATTGGTCATGGATGCTGGCGAAGCGGTGGAGTTTGATCATCCCCACACACTATTAAATAAAAAAGGCGTGTTTTATGAATTGGTCAGTCAAACTGGTAGCGTTATGGCGAAAAATTTGCAAGCCATTGCAGAAGAGAACTTTTATATTAAGCAAGACCAAAACAACGGTGATATGAACAAAACCACGGAAATAAATGACGTTAAAAACTGAATAGTATTTTTATCTTTGTAGGAAATATTTCTACCATGCAAGTATATTTTAAAAAAGTACCTACTTTAAGGTTATTTAATGTAAAATAATAATGTTAAACAAATTTGCACCTCGAGTGTGTTCCTACTGTGATTTATAATAAGTGTAATACGACTTCCGTTATGTTGATACTTAATTTGAATAAATCGGATTTTACCCATTTTTATTTGCAAGTTTATTTTGTATAAATTCCTTTGTACCTAACAAATTTGACTTACAGGAAAAAAATATATGAAAACAGCAATTTTATGTCCAAGAAGACTAAAAATGTTAATAAATTTGCAAATATTTACAAAAACTAAAAAATAGGTTCTTTTTCATTAGAAACATAATAAAAAAACGATAAAAATGTAACTTAATAATGTGCATAACTGTTGCAGATTATAGACTTAAATTATTATTGTTAGGGACCACTTCCGGTTAAATCAGTCGGAGTAGTATAAAACGTCAAAAACACACGATGGTTGTCGAATAACCCTGCTCGAAGGTAAACAAAAAAGTAAGCGAGAATATGTAACATGCAGAGGAAGCTTATAGGTGATGTTTAGTTTTAGTAGTTGTATGACAGATAAAAATTTAAAATTTGATAAAATTATGTGTATGCAAATCTCTTTGCAGATAATAGACCTCAGTCAAAAGACAATCTGGAATATGATTTGTCTGAACCGTCAATTACTATAGCAATAAAATGTTCGAAAGATAAGAAAACGGTTGGACCAGATTTAGTGCCTGTTGAATAGCTTAAAATACTATACAACGAAAGTATTAAGAGGTTTCAAAGGCTTTTAAACCAAATTTACAATACAGGAAAATTCCCAACCAAATGGCTTGCATAGCACATTACTAGATATATTATTTGTTAAAGAGTTAGCATTCTTGACACAAAATATCAATTTAAATATTGCTTCCATAAACGTCACCCACTACTTTATTGACTTAAACGACACGTACTAGATTATTGTTACATTTTTGAACTTAATGCAAAAGTTTATTTGGTTTTACATAAAATTGATGAATGAAGCAGGTTTAGTAAAACATGAATTTTATTTAGTTTTTTGGAATTTTAGAACAAGCAAAACTTTTTATCGGGAATGACATTTTTCGTTAAAACTAAAAATAGAAAAGTTTTTCCTCTTGTGAACCCCATCCGTGGACACACATAGTTACAAGATGGGTCGTCCTATTACACTTCCCCGGAGCATACCAGCTTTTATTTCTTTAAGTCTAGAGTATTCATCTTCTTGTTTTATTCTGTAAAGTCTTTTTGATATATAGAATATTAAGATACCTATAAATTGTTTTGAAAGCATTTTGTTTAATTTTTGAATTAGACCATTGTGCCATACCTTGTCAAATGCCTGAGAGATATCTAGGAAGACTGCTTTTCTTCAATAGCACTTTCTATAACATCGGTTACATGATGCACTTGGTCTATGGTAAAATGCTTCTGTCAAAAGCCAAATTAATAGCCGGGAATTAAATTATTTTTTTCTATGTCTTTTTAAAAGTATTTTTTCAAATAAATTGGAAATAATTGGCAACAATGAAAGGATTTTATACCATTCGGTGAATTTCCAGGTTTATGCAGTATGTTTACCTCTGCCACTTTCCAACTATCAGGTACACGTTTTAAACAAAAGGCTGCTTTGAAGAGGTAGGTCAGCATGATTATAACTTTTCTTTGCAGCTGCTTTGTGATTTCATCTGCTATTAGATCGAAACCAGGTGCTTTTTTGGGAATCAGATTTTTCGTTATTTCTTTTGTTGTAGTGGGAGTTATTTCTTTTAATATTCGATTGACGCTTTTTTCAAGAAGAATATTTTTCTCTTTTTGATTTGGTGTACATATGTTTACGAGATGGTCCGCAAACCTATTAGATTTTTGTTTGTTTTAGCTAGTCCATTTCCACAGTAGTTTCTAATAGGGAGAAATTATGTTATAGGTATTTTAATCTTTTAATTTTCTTCCTAGAGTAAATAATCACTTTCTTCATCAACAGCAAGATTTTGCAGGTATGATCCAATAGTCTTCTCTTTGATTTTCCTTTTTTCTTTTTTCAACTGTTGTGTTCGTGAATGTTTTCACCCCGTCTTCTAGTTGTTCAATTGAGTTCAGTGGTTTTATATATTATTAATCCAATACAATTTTTTATTATAAATATTTATTTTTGACAACTAACTTATGGCCCATTAGGTAGATATAATTCTATTTTTAACAATTTTTTTTTTAAAATTGTTGCTCAAGCATCAGGAAAATAAAAGATTCTTAAAAAAAATAATACTGTACCTACTTAAAAAGTTTCTGCAAACACGTACATACAACTTGAGATGCTTAACAATTTTGACTTTATAATTTTATTTGCATATATACATATAGTCACGCCTTTTTCCCGTATAGGGGTAGGCAAAGAACACTTCTTTCCACTTGCTTTCGCTTCTTCTACTTTTATCAGTGCTTTCATACATGCTACACAAATTTATAAAAAACAAAACCAAAACTAAAAATGAACAAAAATCGGGAATATACCAATTAAAATGTGGTACGTGCCAAAAGAAGATATTTAGGACAAACGGAAAGCGCTTTCATCAAACGTATAAAAGAACATAATGACTGTTACAAATTAAAAACAAATAATTCACATTATGCAAAACATTTATTAGAAGAATCTCATGAATTTTATCCAGATTTTAAAATTTTACCTATTGAGAACAAAAGTGTCGAATTAAATAATTTAGAAATTAACAAACAAAAAAACTTAAACTTATTACCAAATGAACAATTGGATTTTGTAAGATCCCCGTTATTGAACCTATTTAGCAATTATGTTATTGTAGGGGAAAATACCCCATTGTTATGTTTATTGCACTGTGTATGATTTGAATCCTTTTATTTTATTCAGAAAAAGTTTTACAAAATTTTTAGTTAAATTTATACTTCTGAAGAAGACACAGTATATTGAAACGATCGTTTTAAGTTTTAATATACAATTTTGTGGAAATTTGAAACAGTTTTTATTTACATACATACATACATACACGGGAAGACGACCACTTGGAAGATCGAGATTAAGGTGGCGTGATAATATAACATCGGACCTCCGGAAATTGTTTATCAGGAATGGTCTAGAAGTTATGGAAGACCGAGACAGATGGAGGCAAATTGTTGCCTCAGCCAAGGCCCATCAGGAGATGTAGCGCTACGGTGTAACTGAATATACATACATATAGTTACGCCTTTTTCCCGTAATGATAGACAGAGACCACTTCCTTCCGCTTGGTACGGTTCTTACACACATCTTTTGCTTCTTCTACTTTAATCGGTGCTCTCATACATGCTCGTCGGTTGTTGGTACTCTTGACCTGGCCTTTTTTCAAAACAATGTTGATCTGATCTTTGCCCAAACCCAACATTCACTACTATACATAAGTGTAAAAACCAACACACCTCTATGCACAACCAGATGTGCCTTTTTTGACACTTTATGGTTGTTTATAAAGCTATGCAGTGCCATATTCATTTGTTTTTCTGCCAGCACCCTTCGCTCAATGTCACTGTCATACTTTACGTTTCTCGTAAACTTTGAACCCAAGTACACAAATTCATTTACTTGTTTCACTCTTTCTCCCTTAATTAGAACTTCACAGTTTGTCATGCTTTCTCCTCTTTCAAAAACCATTACTTTCGTTTTGCTTACATTTATTTCCAGCACTTTGATTTTTAGGGCATTATGCATAACATTAACCATCGCCTGCAACTCCTCTTCAGATGACGCTAATATGACTTGATCATCGGCGTAAAAAAGGCATTTGACAATCAAATCATTCCTTTTCAATCCATACGCACTATCTTTCAAATCGTCGATGTATAAGTTAAACAGCCATGGGCGAAGCCACACATCCCTGTCTCACATCTTTTTCGATGTTAAACCAGTCCGTGCATGCTCCGTTTATCCTGACACAAGCAGTGAAATCCTCGTAAAGTGATTTCAGTGCTCGTATTAAACTACCGTTCACCCCATACATTGAAAATGTCGACCACGATTCACTCCTCACCTCTGTTATTGGCCTTTTCTAAGTCTATAAAAGCGCAATATACCTTCTGACTACTAGCCAAGAATGTTTTGACTATACCTCGTAATATAAAGACCTGATCCATACATCTCCTTCCTCTTCTAAATCCTGCTTGCACATCCAATATCATCTTCTCAGTTTCATTCGTTACTCTTTTAATCAATATCTTTGCATACAGTTTGCCGACTATGCTACTAATACCTCGGTATTTCTTACAGTCCTGCTGCGAACCTTTTTCCTTGTAAAACGGCACGATAACGGCCTTGCACCAGTCGTCTGGTACGCTATCACTCCTCTAACAAAGTTTATAAAGGCTGTGCAGCAGACTATTTACCACGCTTTGTCCAGCCTTCAGCATTTCAACTGTTATCCTGTCGTACCCAGCAGCTTTACCCAATTTCATACTGTTTAACGCTTCCACAATTTCTGTCGTACTAATTTCACTTTTTTTACAACTTTCGTTTAATAGTGATAATATGATTTTCCATCAAGTAACGGCTACATCAGTTCATTTCAATCTGTAAATATGTTGATCAAAAATAGTTTTGTTGATAAAAAAAAACGGTGACAAAAACTATTTATTTTTTATAATAATATAATATATCAAACAAAAATTGATGAAAATTTAATTTGTTTTATTGGAAATAACGGTTAATTTAAAGAATATCTTATCAATAAAATACAATAATATATATATGAACACACACAACATTTTTGCTCGGAACAAGTTTTATGATCCTTTTGTTTAAAAAAGTATAAGAAAAAATTTAAATAGTGTACTTATCGGCTTGTTCAGGATTAACAATTTGGTAAAATTGCAATCTCGACTTACTGATAAATTTACCGGTTGTGTATATGCTTATTAGTTACCTATTAAAGGACAACGATCACAAACTACAAATTTCAATATCTTCCAATGATTTTTCTAAATACGCCCCCCACAAACTTGTTTCAGACATTTAAATTTGAATTTTAATAATACATGTCATAGTCATATTCGGCATAAACGTCGTAATCTTCGTCCGAAGAGTTCTCATCAGTATCTCTATTTAACCAATCGCCGTTAATTAGTTCGTCGTCGTCTTGCCAGTTATTTTCTTCAGCACAATTAAGCGCTTCGATTAAGGAATTCCACGTGTAGCTGTTCGTTTTCAAAATATTCCCATTTTTATTATTGCTTTCTTTATTTCGTTCATCTACAACTTGTTTTCTGCGATCCTGATTGTCCTTGGAGCAGTTTTCTATAAAGTTTTCAACAATATTGTCTAGGACCAAGGTCGGTACTTGTTCGGTAATCCTCGTTCTGCAGATCGGACAATCCCTTTGATTTTTTCTCCATTTGTCTATGCAATACTTACAGAAAGTATGGGAGCAGTTCAGCGTGGTGGATTTTATAAATAATTCTGCGCAAATGGCACACGTAAGATCATCAACGTTCTTATCAAGTTTCCCATTTTTTTGGACAATATTTTGGATTTTATCTTTTATGCATGTAAGCGGTCTATTTTTTTTGTGAACATGGTTCATAGCATTATGGGTTTTTCTTTTCGGTTGAGTAGCACTTTTTGATTTTGCCGGAATATCTGGAAGTGACATGATATGTTATTCAATGTAAAATTTAAGTCAAAACTGTTAATGAAATAAAAATGGCAAATGATATGACATTTAGATTTTAAAAAGTGACATTCTTTATCGTGAGAATATAATGATGTTTTCAAAAATATACACCGAAACAATACAAGTTGTTGAAGGCCACCTATTCCCGCACGATTTAGAAATTTGGCAACGAGTGACGAAAGAACTAGTGGACGAATGAACGAGTGCGATAATAGCTTCTTCCTGCAACGTAGTTTTTATACTAATTTCTCGATTTTAGCTGTAAATTATTTTTTTTTAATTTTTTGAGGTCGTTATCAGTTGGGAATTTTTTTCGAAGAATATTTCAGTTGGTTAAACTTAGTTACTAAA
Organism: Agelastica alni; assembly: GCA_950111635.1. Lineage (NCBI taxonomy): Eukaryota > Metazoa > Arthropoda > Insecta > Coleoptera > Chrysomelidae > Agelastica > Agelastica alni. Next base: position 17,896,664 of record OX467719.1, on the reverse strand, counting down.
TAACTGACAGGTAGATTTAATTTACTAGTAGTAAGTAAATTACTAATTTTGTTAACTGCAAGATAAGTCCTGCGTATTTATTGTAATACTAAGTGGACCAAAAGTCTTCTCTATGTGCCGTCTCCGCTTCGAAGGTTGGCAATCATCATAGCAATTCTCATTTTTGAGACCGCAGCTCTAAATAGTTCATTAGTACTGCATCCAAACCAATCCCTTAGGTTCTTCAGCCATGAATTTCGTCTTCTTCCTATAGATCTCTTGCCTTGGATTTTTACCTGCATAATTATTTGTAGCATTTGATATTTTTCTCCCCTCATGACATGTCCCATGTACAGCAGTTTTCTTCTCTTAATTGTCGGAATCACTTCTCTCTTCTTATGCATACGTCTCATCACTTCCACGTTGGTTATTCTCTCTACCCATGCGATCCTCAATATTCTCCGGTATATCCACATTTCAAATGCCTCCAGTCTCCTCATGTCGGTTACCTTCAGTGTCCAGGCCTCCATCATATAGTATAGTATAGACAGCGCATAGCATCTCATCAATCGTATTTTTAAATCAAGGTTCAAATCTCTGCAGCAGAAAAGCCTCTTCATTCTTGTAAAGGTGCTTCTCGCCTGTTCTATTCTGACTCGTATTTCTTGAAAGCTGTCATTGTTTTTATTAATAATCGTCCCTAGGTATTTGTATTGTCTTACTCTTTTAATAGGCTGGTTCCTCACATATATCATACGTTTTGCTTCTGTTTAGTGATAGTCCATATTCTTCGCTTACTGTGACCATTTTGTTAATTAGCGTCCGTAGGTCTTGGTGTGTTCCAGCTAAAATAACTGTATCGTCAGTGTACCTCAGATTATTTATTGTCATGCCGTTAATTTTAATGCCCATGTCCTGATCATCAAGTGCCCTATTAACCATGTCCTTCGAGTACGGATTAAAGAGGATTGGTGATAGTATACACCCCTGACGAACACCTCTTTGTATTTCTATTTCCTCTGATGTCATGTCTTCGATTCGTACTGCTGCTTTTTGGCCATAGTATAGGTTTGAGATTATTTTTATGTCTCCGATATCTATCCTTCTCTTGATCAATATTTCTATGAGTTGGTCATGTTTAACTTTATTAAATACTTTATTGTAGTCTATAAAGCAGGCGTATATGTCTTGGTTTATGTCTAGACATCTTTGTGATAGGACATTTAGTGCAAATAGTGCTTCACTTGTTCCTAGGCCTTTACGGAATCCAAATTAAGTATCGCTGATATCTACATCCAGTTTCCTGAATATTCTATTATGGACCACCTTCTACAGGACTTCCAATGTGTAAACCATCAGGCTTATTGTGCGGTAGTCAGAGTAATTCCTGGCATTTTTCTTTTTTGGAAGAGTTATAAAAGTTGATAGCAACCACTCATTTGGTATTATTCCTGTTCTATATATGGTATTGATTACTTCTACCAAAACATGAATCCGGTCCGCCTCTATCAGTTTAAGAATTTCCGCTCGCAGTTGAGCATACCCAGTGCAACAGCTGTGTAATGTAGTTCTTTCATATTTCCAGCTTTTGTTCTATTTCTGTGACTATTTTCCCGTTGTTATAGAATATATTAAGTTGCTTTTGTTTGCCGGCAAGTTCTTCGATTTTTTTGTGTATGTTTGGCTTGCAAAACTCTGCAAACGGCCAACTATCAGTAGTAATATCTCAAGGACATTCATAATTGTTATAAAAATTATCATTCATCAATGTTCGAGGGTTATTCGGACAGAAAATTTGTTGCTGATTATGGCAAAAAATATAAAACAGAAATAATTTATTTAAATGTGCAACTAACAAAGAAACAATTAGAAATATTAAATAAAGATCCATACGTGTTATTTTCTATAACTGATGAAGATGTATTTCCGCTGCTATTAATAATTTTATTATAATGTTCTTCGTCAATATTCAAGTGGGGGAGTAAATTAGTAAATACCCCCAAGATATAAACCCGAAATTTTTTTATTTATTATTATGCTTTTGTTGAGACGTTTTATTTTTATTTTTTGCTTTATTGTAAACAGAAATCGTTAATGTAGTTCTCGATTAGTTTTTTGGTTAGAAATAGGCACATATTTAATATGTTAAAAGGAATGAAACAAAAATAAATTATCGGTACAAATTTAATAAATATGTTTAATCATGTAGTACTTACGGTATAATCAAGCATCAGATTTATAGTCATCCTAATCGAAATCACTGTCGTCGCTATCCTCCTTCGGATTGTTAATGATAACAGGATTAACTGCTTCGATAGGGTTTTGACGAACCCACCATTCCTTTATTAAATTTTCACATTTGGTGACACATTTTTTCCAAATTTCAGGAGTGGCAGTATTAAGTGCTCGTTGCCAGGTTTTCAAAACAGCCTTATCACTGTAACCATAAGATCCAATATTTTCGTTAACCATTCTTTTATTTTCTGTACCATTCAGGAGTTTGTTGGTTGCTTATTTAAAATTTCCGAACGGTACGGAGTATTATCTAATACAATGACAAATGGTTCATGTAACAATAGTAATAGTTTTTATTTTAACCATTTCACAAACATCTCTGTATCCATATTGTCATGATAATACGCCGATTTTGATTTTGACGAAAATAAAGGATCCGCCCCATTAAAAAAACCATGCTTTCCACCTGCATGCACAATAATGTGTCTTTTTCCTTCACGGTCGGTGTGTTTTATAGACTTAATGTTATCGTCCTGCCAAATTCTTTTTATTCCACCTTTAGCGAAAATCCAAGTTTCGTCTAATCCCATTTTGTAACTGCTGCCTTATAAAAGGCCAGGATTTTCTTGCTATCGAGTTGGCCATAACTTCCATAACCTCCTATTTAAAAAAGATTTCTTTTGTTGATCTTGGTGAATGGCTCTTTAATAAAAATATTTGATTACCACCTTTTTACTGTGGTCCACCAGTGACTTTACAACTGGATTTCTAGTCTTTTACACTGTCCTCTACCGATCACCCCACGGACAGCCTCAAAAGGAAGACATATTTTCCTCTGCAATAATACACCTTAAGGTAACAAAGTGCTTGTTCAAAACACCAAGTTCCGCCTGAATGTTAGAGCGTATGAAAATCTCCTGATTCTTGTAGTTTCTGCGGTTAATCTTCCAGGAATAGGTCATGATTGCGTAGCCTGGAAGACCAAAGCTTATGCACCCCGAGTATCATTTTCCTGATTCCTGATCCCCAGATCTAGAGCCATCTGTATACCACACAAAAAGTACTTGCAGCAAAAGACCAATCTCTGTGTCCTACTCGTTTCGCTAAACAATCTTGATTTAATTTAAAGTCACGAATTGATACTGTGATTGTTGTTGTCTTGTGGCGTAACAGATGCAGATGACTCACCAACCAGCTCTTGCAGCAGCTTCCTTTCACTGAAGCTGAGACTTTCAGACTTCCAATGCCCCATAGAATAGGGTCAGTTTTATTTTAATGGTTACATTTTAAAAAAGAAATACCTAGTATAAAACTTGTGACTATTCGAACGAACCAATTTGAAATAAAAATGTTACCTGATATTTAGGTCACATTTTATTGTTTACCTATTCATGGTTAAAATGTTATGTAGGTACGTTGTTGTAGGCCGAAGGAGTATCTAATTTGCATTCTTTAATTATTTGTATCAAGTATAATGATATTTGACGGACTATACGTTAATGTTCCGTAACAGGAAAATGAGCACGTCGAATTCATGAATATCCAACACATCGTGCCACATTAATTCTAATCCTGAACATCCTTTATTGGAAATTTGCCATTAAATATTATAAATACAGGATGTGTCACTTTCATTTAGAAATAAAGCGAGTGAAAATACATTTTATGAAGTAGCTAAAGATTATAAGGTTTGGTTTAAAAATAAAATTATAGAATTTTTTAAAGAGAAAAATGGTTTAGCAAATTAAGATTTGTATCTGATTACTATGCAGTACAGTTCAACAAAAAAGGAATTAAAGCACTAATACGATTAGAGGAAAGACTAATAATTAAAAATGAGTCAGGTACGGATATAAACAATTTTTGAAATTTTGTGAAAGACAGAAAAAATAATGGTAGTATTGAAAACTATGTATATAAAGAAAAAAAATTGATGACAATGAAACAGCAAAAGCATTTGCAACGTTTTGTGCCTTTGTTAACGCAAAGACCAAGTCATTGTATCAGTCATATTCTGAAAGACAGAAAAAATAATGGTAGTATTGAAAACTATGTATATAAAGAAAAAAAATTGATGACAATGAAACAGCAAAAGCATTTGCAACGTTTTGTGCCTTTGTTAACGCAAAGACCAAGTCATTGTATCAGTCATATTCTGACTGTGTGAGTGGTATTAATGAAACAAATGATACGTACAACATGCAACCAATCACACAGTCCGAATACGAAGAAGCAGTAAACTTAAGAAGGCAACTGGAATAGATGGTATTCCACCATATATTGAAAGGTATAAGTGGGTGGTTGGCAACACATCTGCTACATATGTATCTTTAATTTAATCCTGGCAACAAATGTTTTTTCGAGTTTATAGGAAACAACTGAAGTTAATCCCATTTTTAAAACTGATGACAAGATGGATATCCATAATACCGGCACCTTTTAAATTATTTGAACAAATTATATATTGTATAAGATTGTACGGATATGTTGAGAATAGTATAATGTCTCAGCAACATACCAAAAAATCGGTTAATACAAATTCATTCAGCTTTGTTTGTACGGGGTATGAAACACTTGAGAATAAGTCAGAACATAATGTAGTATTTACTGATTTTAAAAACCTCTCCCTTAAGAGGGAGATGTGTTTAAAACGTTTCTTACATTTACGCAAAATCAAAAGATATTTGGACTGGCTGGTTTTGAAATAAATGCACTGTATAGGTTAGGTTAGGTATCATGTGAGTGGGGCGTAAGTCGCCCCTCCACTGCGACCTTTAGCAGTATTATTGTGCTCACCCCTAGAGGTTACAGTTCACCGCATAATCCAGCCCTTTTCACAAAGTTCATGTTTGGGTAGGGTGAGATTTTCTTGAAGTCGGTAGGTTCTAGGTTGGTAAAACCAAATACGTTGAACCTTATTCTTCCCAGGCCAAAGAATAAACATAGTATATGTTCAGCAGTTTCGTCTTTCACGCAGCAAAACCGACAGTCCGTTTGTTGATTCAGACCTATCCTTCCGAGGTGGTATCTTAGACGACAGTGTCCTGTAAGAAGTCCTGTTAGAATTCGCAGGTCATTCCTGCTTCATTCTAGGATCTGCTTAGCTGTTTTCCTCGAGGGTTTAGGTAGAAACGCCTTCAAATGAGGTAACTCTGGTATATCGGACCAGTACGTGAGTATTTTAGGCAGATTTGGTTGTTCCATCGCTGCCGTTGGTGTGCTAGACATAGCTCCAGTTATGGCTAGGCATGCCAGTCGCTAAAGGTCAGGAAGCTTTGCTCTAGCTATCTATTGTAACCCTTTGGTTCACCAGACTACTGAACCATACGTGACCATAGATATTATCATTGTTTAATACATCCAATAAATCTGTTTGGGGTTCATTCCCGAAGATTTGCCGCATACTCTTCTGAGATTCCAGGTGAGTTTTTTATCCAGAACTACACTCAGGTATTTTACTTCCGCCGCAAATGGAATGCTCTCTATGTATAGGACAGGCTACCGAAGCTTATTTTTTCCTTCTTGTAAAAGGAATAATTACAGTTTTCCGGAGATTGGCAGACATCTGTTCCCTCTCGCATTATCTTTATACTGTGGGCTTCTTGAAGGACTGTATATTATTATTTCCATTCGAACTACTGAGTCATGAAGTCAACTCTCTCACAGATCAGATTATGTTGCCTGCTAGAAAAACAAGAAATTCTTTTATGTTTAATATACCCCTACTGTAAGGTCCTTACACGTTGCGATTAGCGAATACATTAAACTTATTGATGGATATAGATTGGACAACTTCATTGGATCTTTTCAAAGAGATTGTTGCACCGTATATCAGAAACTTAATTAATCTCATGTATCAGATTTAGTATGAAAATTCATGTTATCTCAAACTTTTTATTCATGTAATAAGGCATTGGAGACCCGTTTGAAAAATAAATAAATAAATCTTTCCGTCTTAAATTATGTTTTTTTGACCAATCTCTTCCAGCAAATATTTTTTTTTATTTGTCTAATGAGACACAATGAAAAATCAATGCGGCCGTAAATCTTTTCACCTTCCTTTATTATCTTTTCCATTTTGATCAAAAACAAATTACACCTATCGATTGAGGATAAATTACTTGTTTTAGGGTTGTTATGGTAACCTCCCGTGCAAGGGTGTAGCATACGGCGCGTCTAAAGGCACCGATCAAAGTCCACGTTATAGCCTTTTCTATTGAATATAATAGCCAATTTATTAAACCGGTAATTACGAATGATTTGATCCTCTTTGTGACACTAGCAAATACGTACGTACTTAAACACGGTTACTTTAAAAAAATGGGGATTCCATGCCTGATCCATCACTCATGGTTTACAGAAAATCTTAAATATTGCTAAATCGGTGAACAGCAACTGATTACGAGGGCAGTTTGATAAGTCAGTGACTTTTTGAATTTTCCGCGCAGTTACTCCAAATGCAACAGTGCTGCCGTCAACTATAATCTATCAGTGGGCAACTTTCTAATTTTGAGCAAACTACGTCGTGCAGTTGGTGTTTGATAGCCGTTCAAATCAGACAACTTTTTACGAAAATGGAAAAAAGCGAATTTCGTGTGCTGATTAAGCATTCCTTTTTACGTAAAAAATCCATCACTGAAACTAAGGAAAGACCTAATAAATACTACGGGGACTCGGCACCATCAATTTTAATGGTTAAGAAGTGGTTTACAGAGTTCCGTTGTGGTCGCGTACCAGCACTAGTGACGCCGAACGTCCAGGTCGCCCAAAAGAAGTGATCACGCCGGAAATCGTCGATAAAATCCATGAAATGATATTGGATGATCGGAGAATGAAAGTGCGTGAGTTGGCTCATGCTGTAGGTGTATCTCAACTGAACGGGTACATTATATGTTACACGAATATTTGGACATGAAAAAACTCTCTGCGAGATGGGTGCCGCGATTGCTCACACTCGACCATAAGCGCAATCGTGTGACCACTTCAAAAGAGTGTTTAAAGATGTTCAGCCGTAATCCGGACGAATGTTTGCGCCGTTTTGTTACTGTGGATGAAACATGGATCCATCACAACACGCCAGAGACCAAGGAACAATCGAAACAGTGGGTTGCTCGGGGTGAACGTGGACCAAAGAAGGCGAAACAGAGTCTGTTAGCCAACAAGGTCATGGCCACAGTTTTTTGGGATGTACGCGGTGTCATTCACATCGATTACCTCAAGAAAGGTAAAACGATCACCGGCAAATATTATTCAAAGCTTTTGAACAGATTCGACGATGATTTGAAGCAAAAACGGCCGCATTTGACTAAGAAGAAGAAAGTGCTGTTCCATCAAGACAATGCACGTGTGCACACTTGTCTAGTCACGATGGCCAAAATCCACGAATTGGGATACGAACTGCTACCCCATCCAGCATATTCTCCAGATTTAGCCCCCCGCGACTATTTTCTGTTTCCAAACCTAAAGAAATGGCTGAGCGGTAAGAGATTTGAGTCGAATGAAGAAGTCATTACCGAAACAAACGCGTATTTTGAGAGCTTTGAAAAAACCTATTATTTGGAGGGAATAAAACAATTAGAAAAACGCTGGACTAAATGTATCGAGCTAATAGGTGATTATGTAGAAAAAGAAAATGTTTATTTGCGGAAAAAAATTTGATTTATTCAGAAAGTCACTGAC